>CM049414.1:27437500-27515000 GCA_026929865.2 Hyperoplus lanceolatus | reverse complement strand
ACGATTGAAACAACACTGAAGCTCTCTACTCACTGTGTCATGTTTGACAGGCACAAAGGCCTTTATTTTGGCCTAATATTTTTTTTTGCATTTTCAAGCTTTATTAGACAGTGCAGAGTTGAAATGGGGAGACAGAGAGAGAGAGAGAAAGAGAGAGAGAGAGACAGAGAGAGAGAGAGAGAGAGAGAGAGAGAGGGGGATGACTTGCAGTAAAGGTCCACAGGTCGGATTTGAACCCGCGACCACTGCAACAAGGCCGGAGCCAATATGGTACACGCTCTATCCACTACACCACCGGAGCGTCACAGTCTGGAGTTTTTAAAGTATTTTGTGCACAGTTTTCATCACTAAATAACAATGATACACTTCTGTCTGTATGTTTTATTAAGGCTTACCCCATGCTTCATTGTCCCTTGGCTTGGTGATGCAGGATATGGTAGATTGGACTATAATATTAAATGGTTACTTCACCCCATCTAGTGGACAGACGGTATAACTACATTAAATCAAATCAGTTTTATTTACAGTATATAAAGCAGTATCACAAATAGCCAGTTGACTCAGTGGGCTTTACAATCAGCACATTAATATGACACCTTCTGTCCTTGACTCAAAGCTAAACTGAGGGACAATTAAAAAAAATATATATTGTATTGTCACTCTCCCAGGAGGGACAGACGGGCAATTCTCTCTCTCTCTCTCTCTCTCTCTCCATCCCTATCTCTCACTCTCTCTCTCACACTCACTCTCTCACTCTCTCTCTCTCTCTCTCTCTCTCTCTCTCTCTCTCTCTCTCTCTCTCTCTCTCTCTCTCTCTCTCTCAATACAATTTCCCTGTGTAGGCTACAGCCCTTATAATTGTGTGAATATGCGGTTTTCCCCACATTTATTAAACATGGTAGGCCAAATTGTCACAAATGTGGGCATGCAAAATTGTATTGTTGCTTTTGACGTGTATCTAGTAAATTTAGATATAAAAAATGTCCTATGTTTTGAGAAGGCCCTTGAACGCCTCAGTATCCTTTTTACAGGTTCGGATTTGTTTAGACAGGTGTCAATCATGTAATCTGTTATTGGGGATTAACCTGTCGGATTGACGGAGGGGCGGGGATGAGAACAAAAACAAATGCTGGAAGAAGCGGAGAGAACTGTCAGTTAACTTTATTTATTCATTCATTTACCGGTTTATTTTTCCACCGGGCGGTTTGCGTGAATGTTTGTTTATTTTGTTGAAAGTGTAACTGAGCATAAGAGAGAGAGAGGGTGTGGGTGTGTGTGTGTGTGTGTGATCCTTTTGAACGTGTGAGTTTCGCTATGGGGCTGACTGACGCAAGCTGAAGACACGGTGACAGGATTGTTAGCTAGCGGCTAGCATCAACCAACTGCTTATAACAGGAGAGGCAAGCTTTTTTTTTCTTTTATTAAATTTAAATTATTTCTGTGACTGGACCTTGCCCACCTGCTGATGTATGGGAGTCGGACCAAACATCTTATCGGATAACCGGTCGCCATTGCTGTGTCTCTTTCCCCTGGTTCCTGAGCGAGTATTTTGATCTTAAAGAGGACCTATTATGCTACTTTTCTGGTCTTAATTTCTTGTTTTACACTGCTATAGAGCAACCTGACACGAATCACATCACAAAAAACTATGTAGATTTTCGGGAAGCTCTTTCTCTTATTTTGGCGATCCAGCACATCCTGTCAACACTTGAGTGTGTGTGCTTCGGCTCCCTCCGCCTGTGCTTCGGCCATCTCCGCTCCCCTCCCCCCTCCTGCAAACCCCACTCCGTTGTGATTGGTTACCTTCCTTCCGGAACACTTTCAGTGGCGGGAAGCGCGAGCATGGACCTATAAGGGCGCGAGGCAGACGCAAACAGGGAAGTGACAGCATTACCATACATGGAAACATCCGCGTGGAGACGTCACAAAGTTTTATGCGACGTCACAAATTATGAAAGGGTAGACCGCTTTGAAGACGTGACTTCTCGACTGGCTAGAATAGTGTTTAGTGCTCTGCACAGACATCCCAGACGGTCAGCAGGGAATATGTCGAAATGCATGTAAGTCATTATTTGATAATTTAGTATGGTTAAGCATGACTATGAATCATCATAACAACGTTTATAGGTCATAAAAGTCAAAAAGCATCATAGGTCCTCTTTAATGACAGATGACACAGGCACAAGAGGAGGGGAGCATACGGTTAGATAACGTTAGCCTAAACACGGTAGCATTTAACCACTGCAACATTTTTCATTTTTCATTTCATTTCATTTAACTTTTATTTAACCTCGAGAGACCAATTGAGGGGTGACCCTCATTTTCAATGACGTCGAGTCAAAACAAATTCAAAACAACGATACAAACAAAATATTATTATTATATTATTATATATTATTATATATTATATATATATATTATATATTTTATTATTATTATTATTATTATTATTATTATTATTATTATTATTATTATTATTATTATTATATATAATATGCTTTTTATTTTTCTTATCTATGAAATAATTTGAACATCGTTTTGGTTGTTGATATGTCCGAAATACAATTAATCAATTCATTTAAAACCCGAGGGCATTCCATAAAATAATTTTACCAAAATAGAATTGAGTGACAGGGCTGTAAAGTATGTGTTTCCTTCAGAGTGTGAGTCTGGTGTTGTAGTTAAGTAGTAAGGCATGAGAAAAGCAAAGACCTGACAGTGTACACTACCATTGTCTTCTGGGGCCGCCCCCCAAAATTCTTTATTTATTTAAAAAATATATATATAGCGGATGGTGTAAAGAGGATGAGTGAGAGATCTGCCTTTTCAGTAGAACACAAGATCTACTTGGGTTTTATTCAGTAAGCTCAGCAAAATACACACAAGAATAGTTAATCAAATAAAAACAAATCCCTGATCAGTTAACATTGCAAAGTAAAAGCTTGTATGAATACATTAATGCCCACACAAATATTTTTTGTTTTTAAAATATGTCAAAAAAAGAAAAGGAAACATTTATTGGATTAAAACACATTGGTTAAATAAAACAGACAGATTAAGTAATTTCTGACATTAAACAAATACAGTCTTTGCAAAATATCCCAAATTATCCAAATTTCTTAAAAAAAATGCACGATAAAACATTTCACTTGCAGCCGCCTAAGTATAAAATCAAATGTCAAATTATTTGTGTGAATGTCGATAGTTAGTCTGCTATCGGTGTGTGAATGGTAACGTGGGAATGGGAACAGGTCTCCCTTGCAAAAGAGTCTTTGGTCTCAATGGGATATACCCGAAAAATAAAGGTTAAAAAAAAAAAAAAAAAAAAAAATTAAATGGTAACCAATTGGGCCATCATGTTTATTTATTTATTATTCTTTCGGACAATTCCACACAATACACAATTATCATGTGTCAGGCTGGAGCTTGGGAGAGAGAGAGAGAGAGAGAGAGAGAGAGAGAGAGAGAGAGAGAGAGAAGAGAGAGAGAAAAAAAACAGTATTAATACATTGTCCTCCAGTCATGGCTTAAGTGTGAACTGAATCAAGCAGACTTACCTCTCGTTCTAGTTTTAGGATTTCCAGGTCCAGTTTCCTCGACATTTTGCGTTTAATCTCCCAATCCAGCTCCATATCCTGCAGCTTCATCTCGTTGACTTTAATTTTTACATCGGCCAGCTCTATTTGCTTTTTGAGATGAGTGGCAAGTAACTCCTCGACATCATGTGAATTCTGTAAAACACGTCAATTAGCAAAGCAGGATTGTGCATAACTTGGATTTCCGTTAGGCAATATTCACTATGTTGGCAGACAGAGGTGTTACATCTTCTGGGTCCTGTTACAAATAAACTTTCCATGACATGATACCTCAAGCCTTCTGGAGTCCAGTGACACAGTCTCCTCATCAACTGCTGCAGCAGAAGTACCTTCCCCCTGCCATATGAAATAAAACCTTTATTGACAGAATGTGCCAAGCCTATGCTTTCACTGATTAATACTCACTGGATTATCGTCTGGTGGCTCAAGACGAAACACTGGGTTGCCAGACACTGCAAGGCAAGCTAAAGTTGTAAAGTTCACATTCAGTATAGGGTTGGGTATTGTGTTCATTTTGAAAAAATACCAAGTAGTAACCGGTGTCAGAAAAAACACAACCGATATACAGCCCTAATTCAGTACATAACACATCCAACTGGTTGATTTTGTTCCATGATCGGCAGTTGAATAATGTACCTTCTGTGAATGAAGCAGTGGTTGTAGTTGGGACAGCGTCTGTGGCTGTCACACCGAGAATCCCCTCCGTTGCTGGCCCCTCACTATTTAAATCGAGGGCCAGCTCCTCAGCTGGTGTGAGGTCTGGGATGGATGGGTCACCCCTCGTACCAGACAGACGAGCCTTTTTCTTGACTGCTAAAATAAGTAGAGACAGTATAATAAGTGATAAAATAGCACTATTGTATTCGTATGGTATCAACAATCAAAGCACTTACCAGCCTGTGAAATGTTTCTATATTTGACCTTGACTTGTTGTGAGGTCCTCTTTTGTCCAGTCACAGTTCTGAATATGTGCAGAGAGATTTATGTAACTGATTAGTTACGTAAATAAACATTCATAAAACAGCTCATGCTCTGTATCATGTCAGTATGCTAACGAACCGACACACATTTCATACAAAACCATGTTTCATATTACCTATTCAGTTGACTTCCTACACTACACTAATCTCTTCAAGATCTTACAGACACAGGTGAATATTTTATTGGTGAATACCATATTTCTCTTTCTGCTTCGTCGAACCGCCGCACACAGCATAAAGTTTCCTTTGCCCTTTTTGCCTAATTTTTTACCCTGTAAACCAGCTAATCCACCACTCTGACACAGAGTTGGTTTGTTTTCTGTTAAGTGACGGGGTCCCGGAGCTAAACAGCTTGAGCTAAACAGGCTTCTACTGATGGTAGTGAAGCAACCATGATGTGTCCCATGTGGCACGGCGGTGTAACTGTAGTGACCCAGAGGGACCGCTGCCTCCCACAACATGAACTTTTTCTCTCTGCGTTATAAAACACATGACCAAATCTCTATTTTTTTTTATTTGACGGTATGATACCATCATACTGCCCAACCCTACTTTATAAACAATAATATAATATCAGCAGTGATCAGAGAAAAAATATGTCCTTCATCATGGACCAGAGTGGCTGTCTGTCCATACCTGAGAGTCTCCAGTCTCCAATTTGGATCCTCCAATCCAGAAGATAGCATCTTCATTCCTGAGTCTCCTGGATGGTTGTAGCTCAGGTCCAGCTCTCTCAGATGGGAGGGGTTGGATTTCAGAGCTGAGGCCAAATACTTATAACCTTCTGTTGTGACCAGACAGCCTGACAGACTGGAATAGAAAAACATCGTGCATTTTGTACTTCCTAATCCTTATCCTAATTTGAGATGTTGACCCATATGTATTGTGTTACTGCATTACCAACATGAATGAATCCTGACCTGAGAGTCTCCAGTTTACAGTGTGGACTCTTCAGTGCAGCAGACAGATGCTTCACTCCTGAATCCTGCAGGTCGTTGTTACTCAGGTCCAGCTCTCTCAGACTAGAGGAGGAGCTGAGAACTGAGGACAGAGCTTCACAGCTTCTCTCTGACAGCTTACAGCCACTCAGCCTGAACACAAATGTTTAATTATGCACACACAGATAAAGATACACATTTGTAAATAGTTTTGCAACAATAAGGCCCATTGAAAGCTTTTACTACAATATTACACAACAACAAACACAGTCTGAATCCTGACCTGAGAGTCTCCAGTTTACAGTGTGGACTCTTCAGTGCAGCAGACAGATGCTTCACTCCTGAATCCTGCAGGTCGTTGTTACTCAGGTCCAGCTCTCTCAGACTAGAGGAGGAGCTGAGAACTGAGGACAGAGCTTCACAGCTTCTCTCTGACAGCTTACAGCCACTCAGCCTGAACACAAATGTTTAATTATGCACACACAGATAAAGATACACATTTGTAAATAGTTTTGCAACAATAAGGCCCATTGAAAGCTTTTACTACAATATTACACAACAACAAACACAGTCTGAATCCTGACCTGAGAGTCTCCAGTTTACAGTGTGGACTCTTCAGTGCAGCAGACAGATGCTTCACTCCTGAATCCTGCAGGTCGTTGTTACTCAGGTCCAGCTCTCTCAGACTAGAGGAGGAGCTGAGAACTGAGGACAGAGCTCTACAGCTTCTCTCTGAAAGGTTACAGCCACTCAGCCTAAAGGAGATTTGGATATGGACACAAGCATCACAACGGATTCTTCTCTGTAAGAAAATAAATAAAGTTGATAAGTAAATATATTTATGAGTAATCCACCTACAGAGCTTTGTTGGAGGCTTTGACCACTGGCAGCAGCCTCAGAAGAGCCTCCTCTGAAGCAGAGTACTTCTTCAGGTCAAACACGTCCAGATCTTTTCCTGATAACAGTAAGATGAAGCCCAGAGCTGACCACTGAGCAGGAGACAGTCTATCTGTAGAGAGACTTCCTGATCTCATGGACTGTTGGATCTCTTCCACTAGAGAACAATCGTTCAGTTCATTCAGACAGTGGAACAGATTGATGGTTTTCTCTGAAAACATTCCCCCACTGATCCTCTTCTTGATGTACTCAACTGTTTTCTTGTTGGTGTCTGAGCTACTTCCTGTCTGTGTCAGCAGACCTCTGAGGAGACTCTGATTGGTCGGCAGTGAAAGACCCAGGAGGAAGCGGAGGAACAAGTCTAGGTGTCCATTTGGACTCTGTAAGGCCTTGTCCACAGCACTCTGGTGGAGATGTTTCAGTTCAGGTTTGTCTCTGAAGACTTTAGACCACCAGGATGTTTTTCTTTCTGCCATCAGATTGACTCCAGAGTTGATGAATGTCAGATGGACATGAAGAGCAGCAAGAAACTCCTGAACGCTCAGATGGACGAAGCAGAACACTTTGTCCTGGTAAAATCCTCTTTCCTCTTTAAAGATCTGTGTGACCACTCCTGAGTACACTGTGGCTGCTGTGATATCGATGCCACACTCTGTCAGGTCTGATTCATAGAAGATCAGGTTTCCTTTCTGCAGCTGCTCAAAAGCTAGTTTTCCCAGAGACTCAATCCTCTTCCTGCTCTCTGGACTCCAGTGTGGATCTATCTCAGCTCCTCCATCATACTTGATGTTCTTCAGTTTGGCCTGATCCACCAGGAGGTGGATGTACATTGCAGTCAGGGTCTTGGGCAGCTCTCCTCCCTCTCCGGTCTTCACATTCTCCAGAACATTAGCAGTGATCCAGCAGAAGATTGGGATGTGGCACATGATGTGGAGGCTTCGTGATGTCTTGATGTGGGAGATGATTCTGCTTGCCTGCTCCTCATCTCTGAATCTCTTCCTGAAGTACTCCTCTTTCTGTGGGTCAGTGAACCCTCTGACCTTTGTTACCATGCCAACAAACTCAGGAGGGATCTGATTGGCTGCTGCAGGTCGTGTGGTTATCCAGAGGCGAGCAGAGGGAAGCAGTTTCCCCCTGATGAGGTTTGTCAGCAGCACATCCACTGAGGCGGACTCTGTAACATCAGTCAGGATCTCATTGTTGTGGAAGTCCAGAGGAAGTAGACACTCATCCAGACCATCAAAGACGAACACAACCTGGAACTCTTCAAAGCTGCAGATTCCTGCTGCTTTGGTTTCAGTGAAGAAGTGATGAACAAGTTCCACCAAGCTGAACTTCTGATCTTTCAGCACATTCAGCTCTCTGAAAGTGAATGGAAATATGAACTGTATGTCCTGGTTGGTCTTATCTTCAGCCCAGTCCAGAGTGAACTTCTGAGTTAAGACTGTTTTCCCAATGCCAGTCACTCCCTTTGTCATTACTGTTCTGATTGGTTCATCTCTTCCAGGTGAGACTTTAAAGATGTCTTCTTGTCTGATGGTTGTTTCTGGTCTGTGTGGGTTCCTGGATGCCGTTTCAATCAGTCTGACCTCATGTTCATCATTGACCTCTCTAGTCCCTCCCTCTGTGATGTAGAGCTCTGTGTAGATCTGATTCAGAAGGGTTTGGTTTCCTGCTTTAGCGATCCCCTCAAACACACACTGGAACTTTTTCTTCAGGTTAGACTTGAGTTCAAGGCGGCAAACTTCATCTTTAGGTGCTAAAAGAACAAATAGGAAATGTGATTAATAAGTGGATGCGTAAATTAAACTTCCATGTTGACCTCTCCAGTCTTTTGCAATGTGATGCCGATATCCTTTAGTATCTGGACCCTGTACTGTATGATATCTATGTCAGTGTTATCAGTGATGTCAGAGATATCCCTTTTTCCATCTTAAATGACTTACTGGAGTTTAATAATTTCTTCACAAGATAATTTTTCTTCATCTTGCTCAAAACCATCTTGGTCACATGAATAGTTTCTGTAATGTAGGACTCGACCATAACATCCACAGTTTCTGTTCGTTCTGCATTTTCCAGTCGACACTCAGGGATTGCTTTTAGGTTTGGGAAGTCACAAAACATCTCTTGTTGTTGTAGATACCACTGGAAGTCTTTTAGTTCATCAACTCCCAAATCCTCCAAAATTTCCAAGAGAGCCACCTTTGTACTTATTGCCATGAGTTCCCTCTGCCCAGATCTGAGAGACACAGAAAGAAAATCACTTCAGAGAACAATATAACTTGCTTTTTAGGTGTTTAACACTATTTTAACAGACTGTTTAACAGCTGTGTTTCCAATTTAACTGGTTCATTAGTTTTTCTACAAATAAATCAGGATGTTTTGTTCTAAAATCACAGGAATGATCAGAGGAGGCCACCAGACTGTTGGAGAAAATTACTTTTTATTATCAGACTGCTGTTCATCTTTGAACCCAATAGACCGGTTACTCTTAGTGGAAACACACCTGGGTCCAGGTGAGTCTGGTCTGACACACACACACACACACACACACACACACACACACACACACACACACACACACACACACACACACACACACACACACACACACACACACACACACACACACACACACACACACACACAGAGCTTTGAGAGTGATTAATGATGGTGCAGTGATTTGAGTCATGGACAGTTAGAGATTCTCATGTCACCTCTGAGCTTTTTTCTGGCCGCCATGTTCCCCTCCCTCCTCTCTGTCCTCACTCTGATCCATAGCAGAGCCCACACCTGCACACAAACACAACAACATACACTCAACAAAAATATAAACGCAACACTTTTGTTTTTGCTCCCATTTTTCATGAGATGAACTTAAAGATCTAAAATTCATTCCAGATACACAATTGTACCATTTCTCTCAAACATTGTTCACAAATCTGTCTAAATGTGTGATAGTGAGCACTTCTGCTTTGCTGAGATAATCCATCCCACCTCACAGGTGTGTCACATCAAGATGCTGATCTGACATCATGATTAGTGCACAGGTGTGCCTTAGACTGTCCACAATAAAAGGCCACTCTGAAATGTGCATTTTTTTTGCTTTATTGGGGGTCTGGGGACTCAGAACCAGTCAGTATCTGGTGTGACCACCATTTGCCTCATGCAGTGCAACACATCTTCTTCGCATAGAGTTTATCAGATTGTCAATTGTGGCCTGTGGAATGTTGGTCCACTCCTCTTCAATGGCTGTGTGAAGTTGCTGGAGACAGCTTATGGTGGAGAAATTAACATTCAATGCACAAGCAACAGATCTGGTTGACATTCCTGCTGTCCGCATGCCAATTGCACGCTCCCTCAATGCTTGTGGCATCTGTGGCATTTTGCTGTGAGACAAAACTGCACATTTCAGGGTTTTCTGAGGAAGCTAACATTCAGCTTGACTCTGAGCTAGACTGAGTTTTCTGAGCCCCTGGGCCAGGTGCATGGCAAAAAGAGGCCCTTTCACGATGCTGCAGCAGGACCAAGCTCTTGGTGTAGTGTGATGTCATGATATATAGGCTTATATGAATTGTTGTATGTGGTCAGGATGAGACTAGCAAGCAGTGTTTGCATTTAAGAGATAAGGTTCGCTAAAATGCGTAATTTAATTAGCCTATATATATCATTGTATAACAGTTTTTTTGTTTTTTTTGGGCAAGTGAACACAACATTCGGGCAAGTAAAACATTACCTGTACTTGCCCTATGGGCAAGTACAGGTAATTCTGCAAGTGCATTTGGCAAGTGCATTTGAAACCTTAGTGTCAACCCCTGGTGGTGATGTAGGGACGAGGGAGGGGACTGCTAACTGCAGTAACTGACAGGAAGTTAGCTAAAAGAACCATTCCGCTTACAGCACCTTTTTAAGGTATTTTGTTTTTCGCTGCTTATTCATCCACAATATTTTCTGAGATTCACTATATCTTGCAAAGTTGATTCTCAAACCATAACTTAACAAATTAAATAGTTTTAAGGTAATAAATGTGGCTTTAAACGGAACAAATTTCAATCAAAAATACATTTCCTGCTGAAATTAAAATAAAAATATTGTTTTTTTCTTTGATAGATTAAAAGGTTTCACCCTCGCATTATTAATATTAATACTGTTCATGAGGTCATTTCTATGTTATAAGTAGGAAAACAGATGCCATTATAATACTAATATTTAAAAACTCCAATTTCAGGTTTAAAAATCCAGTATGTGAAGTTGTATATATCAGAGTATTGTATAAATATAAATAATGTACATTATGATAATTAAGAACAGTTGAATAAGGGGTGGGAATACATAAGCTTCGGCTTCCTCTCACTCATTTTCGAACAAAGACACAACATTTATTTTATAAATATTGTTTATGACACTTTATAATTATTGTTTTTTGTGTTATATGTATTTGTATGATGTCATAGTTGCTTTGTTATTTTTTATTTTCTTTTTTGTTCGAAATAAAGACGGAATGAAATGAATGAAATAGTAAGAGTAAACTCAATGACATTTCTTTTTGCTAATGTTCAGGGCTCAACGCTAAGGTTTTGCCCGGTCGGGCATGTGGGTCTGTATTCTACCTGCCCGAAGTAAATTTTTACTGGCCCCTGCACAAAACATTTTTTTATTAGTGGTGTTAAAATAATTGTTATATTTGCTCTTTATTTACAATGTATAAACTCACCATGGACAATGTTATAGATGAGTTAAAGCAGCTACGCGTAACATTTAAATATCTTTAAAACAGCTTCATGGTTCCTCTGATAGTCATAAATTACCTTTAACAGCTAACGAGACCATCAGTGCAAAGAAAGACGTTTTTATATATTTTTTTATTACCGCTTTTGGTCTGGTCGCACACCCAGTCCGATTTTCGGTTTGCTCGTGCAGGCTCTATGTAGGGCTGCACCTAACGATTATTTTGATAATCGATTAATCTGTTGATTATTTTCTCGATTAATCGATTAGTGTTTTGGTCTGTAAAATGTCAGAAAATGGTGAAACATTTTGATAAATTTTCCAAGGCCCATGTTGACGTCCTCAAATGTATTGTTATGTCCAAAATACACAGATATTTCAGTTTACTGTCGCAGACTTCAGTGTGGTGCAGCAACACGATTTGAGAAGCCTATCCCTCCAGGTAAGGGAAGGGGAGCGGGAGCCTTGTTTGAGACAGTTATTTGTCGTCATAATGACTGATAACGGGGCTGAAACATCAAAGAAAAAAAAAAGAGAATGCAATGAAGAAAAGCTAAAAAGGAGAGTGATAGGCGGGAGGAGGACGTTGCCAAGCAACGTATACACAATTTCACGGGAGCGAACTAGACTGCAGTGTTTACTCTTAAATGAATGAGCGGTACTAACACAAAGTTTGCTTTGCTTCACCATCATCAGATAACCATTATCTGAAATAGTAATTATTTACAACAACACACATCGTCGTGATGTGACGTGACAACAACACACCTCATCGTGATCCATACCAACTGCCGTCTCTCGTTCATTCTTTCAGCTCCGTGAGAGTAGTTAGTGACACTGCTGCATCAACTCATTGCAATCAGGTGTGTGTAGCACTGACTGGCATTAGTTGATGCTGTGTCACTAACCACTCTCACGGAGCCGATAAGAGTCCGGTGCCCTCACACTTACACGGACATGCACTATATTGCGCGGCGCCCTAACCATTTGACACTCGCACGCCCGGCACGAGCTAGAAAACAGCTTTACGACAGCGGGCGTCGTAAAAATACTACCGATTTGGTCCAAAGGGGCCGCCAACGGACAATGTTACTCGTAGTGACTTTAAAGGTCACATATTATGCAAAACGCACTTTTTAAATGTGTTGGAACATAACTATGGGTCCACGGTGTGCCTAGGGACTGCCAAAGTTTAAAAAAAAAAATCTCTCCTTTCCTCACCCTCCCCCTTTCTGAAAACCTCTCCAATATACTCCAGTCAGAATTCTCGCCGACTGTAACGTCACAGTCGGCACAGCCACTTCCCCATATTTTCTTTATATGTCCATGCTTCCCCCCCACATTAGTAACCAGAAACGTCCACCGTGCAGTAGTCTATGATAACCCCACCCCCCCATTTCTTATTGGTCCACGGCCCCGAGATCCGATGGAAAATTTTCAGAGCGACAGCCATGTTGTTTTCCCCGCTAAGCGACAAGATGCCCGTAGTACAGCAAAGCATGCTGAATGTTACATACACCAACACAGAATGCTTTTGCTCATACTTCACTAATTTATCTTAACCACAGCAGTCTATTAATGCCTTGTTTTTAATAACACAACGGATAGGAAGCTACTTGTGCTTTTTTTTAAACGGTGAAACTAAAAGAATTGTTTTTATTGGTATTTTTGCCTGACTGGTGTATAGCTATTAGCTTTGGGACAAGCTACCAGCTTTTGCTCATAACACGCTGTTTATATTCCCCACAGCAGTCTGAAAATGCCTTGTTTTTAGCAAGACAAAGCATTGGAAGGTAATAGAGTCGAAGTCTAACTTTGAAGCTAATTTTTTCACTGATTTTCGTGATATTTTTAGCGGTTAGCTTCCGAGCTAGCTTCAGGAAAAGCATTGATCTTTTGCCCATAACAAGCTCTTTATATTCCCCACAGCAGTCTGAAAATGCCTCGTTTTTAGCAAGACAAAGCATTGGAAGGTAATAGAGTCAAAGTCTAACTTTGAAGCTAATTTTTTCACTGATTTTAGTGATATTTTTAGCCGTTAGCTTCCGAGCTAGCTTCGCAGTAGCCTCCATCTTTTGCAGCATTTTTATTGTGAACATGCCGTTTCCATTAGCTTGTGGCTGTGCATCTGTATGAACATAGTCTTTCATGTAGACAAGGATCGGTCATGTCAAACTGTTCAAAGTGCGGCTGAGCTCCTGCGTTACTAGCACTAGACATGGTTCTTCTCAGGGTAAACCTAACCGTGGTAACATTTAGTACAGGCACCGCACGGCAAGCTATGGACCTATGGGCAGACGCCAATGGCTTCGCTTCCAGACAGGGGCGGGGGGAGCTCATAGATTGTATATTTACGAGGGGAGCTGCAGCTCGGTTTCAAAAATAGGCCATCGTGAGATTAGCTGAAAATCAGGGTATAGAGGCATACTACAATAAATTATCTGAACGTTTTTTTCAGCAAACAACTAAAGAAAAAACGTATTAGGGACCACTAAGACCATATAATATTGACAGAAAAGTGTATAATATGAGACCTTTAAAGGGTCATACTGAAAGTGGAAGGCCATTATTCAAATATTATTTGAGTTGGAACAGTTGTAATTTTTTAGTTTCTGAACCTACAATTACTGCAAATGAGACATGTTTTATGCAAACAAAAATCATGTAAAGAACTTTAACAGCACTTAAAAAAATATTGTTCACACCAATGTTTTTCTTTTACCTTATTCTTTTTACAACAGCAATTCTTTAAAGAAAATTCTGCAAGACATTTTCATAGGCCTACAACAATCTGTTTTAAAGGTTTTTTGATTTTATGTTATTCAAAATCTCAAAATGTGTCTTAGGACAGGCTGTTTTGAACACTTTTCCAGTAGCCCACTTTCAAGCTTCCACTGCCTCCTGGTATGTGAAGTCAGACACCTCTGGGCCATTTATTGAGATCTATGCAGGCTGTAAAGATGTTCCTCTGATAACTGTTGCTGAAGTTTGTGTTGACCTGCACATTAACTGATAGTAGGCTACTAGCAGCAGAGCTAACGTTAGCTTCCTCGCTACTATCTAGACTCTTGTTGGGTGCATTTAAAAAACGAGGATA
The DNA here is from genome assembly GCA_026929865.2 of Hyperoplus lanceolatus. Lineage (NCBI taxonomy): Eukaryota > Metazoa > Chordata > Actinopteri > Uranoscopiformes > Ammodytidae > Hyperoplus > Hyperoplus lanceolatus. The sequence continues at coordinate 27,500,764 of CM049414.1, read as the reverse complement.
TTTTCGCTGCTTTTCAGAACGTTGGGGTCGACTAATTTACTTGTTGAATTTTGGACTTTCTGTCACACCAAGGTAACGCATGTAGTTCTCTTCTCTATATCTCTGACTGTGTGTACAGTGTTGTGCCAAGGTGTGTGTGTGTGTGTGTGTGTGTGTGTGTGTGTGTGCGTGCGTGCGTGCGTGCGTGCGTGCGTGCGTGCGTGCGTGCGTGCGTGCCGGTGGAGGAGCGCCGCCCCCTTCACAAAACGGAGCAGAGGAGAGACGCAATGCAGCAAACACTACTACGCTTCATAAATTAGATAAATAACATAAGCGTTTATTTAATAATTAGCACCAGTTCTAAATGAAAATAGACCGTATTTGGCGCTATAAAAATAAATAAATATATATATATATTATTTTTTAGCAATAATTTCAGCAAGACTCCCGGTTGCTCATTCGGGCAAGTGGGTTGTCATAGTTACTGGCCCTACGCAGGGACGTTGGAACTACTTTCTTAGGGGGGGTGCTGTACATTGGCCGAGGTGCAGCGCTATCAGACAAAGCAGTAGGCTACTGGTAAAATTAGCAATCTACTATAACCATGATAAAATAGCCCATTTATATTTAAAATAATTTGATTAGAATTAAGCTATTAAAACTAACTATAAAAGCAAATAACATTTAAGAGTTTTCCAAAGTATCCTTATAGCCTTTAAAAAAAAATCATGAATTTGAAGGACGTAGGTTTTGATTAAACATTGGGTTGTGACAATTTATAAGTGGGGGTCTGGGGGTTGTCCCCCATATTTTTTGAGCATTACATGCTTAATTTCCTGCATTCTGGTGAATTTTTATTCACCAATTTGTTCCTTTTCTGCATAGCCTACATTTGTATTCTTGAGCCCCGGCGCTGTGATCGGTGAATGATAACCGGGGCAGTGCACGTCACGTTGTCGAGGGGAAGGCTTCCGCGATCTCCGTTAGTTTCAGTTTACAGCCGACAAAGTTACAATCACAACGACCGCATGGACAGCGTTTTAATGAAGCCTCTCATTCTTATTATCATAAGGGCATTGAAGCAAATTATGAAATCTAAACATTATGGCGGCCCTGCTGGACCGTGCTTCAAAAAATCGAGACTGCTGATATTCTGTTTTTCCAACAAAGCTCTCTCTCCGCCGAAGAGTGTGGTACCCTAAAAATTAAATAAACACAACTTGGACACAGCCTGAAGTGAATGACTCTGGTAAAGGTACTGGAATATAGACCCGAATATAAGACGAATGTACGAATGTAATATGTTCTATTGAGATTTCACCGGGGGGAAAATTCTATCAGGTAATGGAACACTTGGAGGAGAGGGGAGGTGAAGTGATGTATCTCTTCTTTTTCTCTTTCTCTCTCACTCAGGGTACAGACTGATTTAATATAACCTATAACTATGTCATGGCCTCACACTCTGACTAGAAGGGATGGGAATGGGGGAAATCTGTTGGAGGTGAAGAAATGGGGATATAATAAATATATAGTATATAGTATAAACTATATATATTATAGTGTCTACATTTATGTCTGTCAAGTTGATGTGAGGGAGAGGAGATGGGAAAGAGGACATAGGCTATAAAGAGAAAGTGTAGGGGGGAGAGGGGGGGGGTGGTGAGGGACATTCTGCTAGTGGGTTCAGATGAATTATTGTCGGCTGATGTTATATATTACAAAATCTTTCACTCCAAAACATGTGGGATGGATGTTCTTTGTTAATAACTGTAATATACTAATACTTATCTCTGAACACAAAAGATGATTGCTGTGCTGTTCTTTACGCTCAGCTGAGGTTGAAATAGTGGATGGTGGTGCGGGAAAGTGCTTTCTTATCCCTATAAATATATTGATCTGGGAAAATGACCCTTTGCTGGAAACTCACCTGCTGTATGATGTGCTGAGGTGATTAGCGCTGTATGGACAGAGTCAGGATCGTACTGATTGAGAGTATAGAGGTGGTGATGTTGGTTTCATCCAATACACCTGGAAGGTTCTCCTGTGGAAGTTTCATATAGTATGAGAAAAGAGGTTAATAATGTTATTTGAGTTGTTAGTGTAATATAAAATAGAAATGTAAATTAAAATGAATATAATATAATATTTTTTAATACAGTTTGCTTATGCATTTGGACAGCTCTGACCTTATTTGTCTATGGTTCTAAATCTGTCTAGATTACCATTCTGTCATCTTACATTTAAAATCCTTGTATTACTGTTTTACTATTGATCCTGACAACATCAAAATGGGGTTCTACCAGGGCGCCGTACAAGCTAGAACCACCACTGGTCAGGACAGTGTACCTGCTACAGAGGTGCCGGTTGAAATGGTGGATGGTGGTGCAGGAAAGTGCTTTCTCGCTGTAAAAGAAGAATGGACCTATTATTATTAATAAAAATAAAAGCTCCCTATGGTGAATATCATGTAAAAAGTTATGTAAGTATCTGTATACAACAACAAAAAAGATCTCTCAAAAAGCCTGGGTTTTCCATATAAATACTGATCTGGGAAAATTACTCTAGGCTGAAATTTCACCTGCTGTATGATGTGCTGAGGTAATTAGCGCTGTATGGACCGTGGCAGGAACATCCCTGGCATCTGAGGAAGTATCAGAGGCTGGTGGTGTTGGCTGTTCTCCAGCTCCAATACACCTGGAGGGTTCTCCTGTAAAAGTTTCAAATATTCATTCACAGTTTGCTTATGCATTTGGGCAGCTTTGACCTTAAATGTCTATGGTTCTAAATCTTTCTAGATTACGATTCTGTCATCTTACATTTAAAATCCTTGTATTACTGTTTTACTATTGATCCTGACAACATCAAAATGGGGTTCTACCAGGGCGCCGTACAAGCTAGAACCACCATTGGTCAGGACAGTGTACCTGCTAAAAACTGACAATGAGAAAGTAAAGAGCCTCAATTTCAGAGCATGTGGTTTTGGCCTGCTGAGCAAATTTATTTGACACATAATGAGAAGGGCATGGCACCTATGCCAAAAACATTACGCCCCATTCTGCACTTTGCTGCGGGCTTCGAGACATCAGGATGGTACCTCTCATATCAAGCCAGGAACACCCAGATACATAATCATTACATAATTATAGTATACCCAGGGGTTGCCCAGACCCAGAGACTCCATTTTGGGCCAGATACTATCAACCTGTTTGGTGCAAAGGCATAATGTAGATAACTTCCCTCAGTAGCATAGAGGTGCCGTCTCATATTCAGAGGAAATGTGCCACATGCCAGTGCTCAGGCTGATTAGCTTCCACACATTGACCCTGTGTCTCTGACCATGATTGTCCTCCAGATGCAGACAAACTTATTATGCTATGTTAGTTTTGATCTTGATATTTGGAATGCAATATAATTAACTGTCCTTCTATTGTATCTGTTATAAATGTCATGTGAATGACCTTATCTGTCTAAAAGTGATATGTGATGCATGAATGTGTAATGTATGAGCTTTGTCTATATCATATTCCTCTTTTTAAGCACATACCTGTAGCAGCTGATATGGCGTTTGATAATTTGCCCACTAGATCTCTCCGACCAATATCTCCTAATGCCGTTGTGACCACTTCAAAAGTTTTTTCACAGTAGTTTTGCATCAACAGATCCACTGTGCGCTTCCTGTCTGCATGCTCCAGGTCACAATATGCAATTGCTGGGAAGCCATCTGGCACGCCGTCCGGCGGTAGGTGCCATTTGAAGTCCTTAAATTCCTTTTTGCTTAACTTTTTCAAAATTCGGAGGAGGAGCTTTTTGTCTTGAAAGTCCTTCTGAGGTGTTGCCATCCGTCCTCCCTGCCAAAATCAAATAGATATCAATAAAAATATTAACCTTTAAAGAACAATTACTTGTCCGATCAAAAAATGCTTTTATATTGGTTGTAGCTGAAATTGGTTGATTAGTTTTGATACACACTAAAGTAATATGCTGTGAATGAAGTATTTTGAGTATTGCAAATGGAATATTATGGTATTTACAATTCTACTGTAAATGTCTGTGGTCTCCTTTAACTGATACAGAATGACAAATAAATCACAAATTTAGACTTTTACAGAATTCAAATGTAATGCTTTTATTTTGAAATGCCAGGCAAGCTAAAATAATTTATTATTTTTGTCCATGTCCATGTCCATGAAACCAATTGATATCAAAACTATCCTTTATAGGCCATTTATATGTTAAATGTAAGACAAATAGATGATGTTTTCGTATTTATAAAATACGGAAAAATCAAGTGGCGTGACGTACGGAAGTTATTTTTTTTTTGGTCATTATGTGCAACAGAAGTATGATCTCTGTTCTGCTAATTGGTAAGGTAATTTTAATTATCGGTTTTAATTACGGGATCACACAGCAGAAATGAGAACTCCCCAACATTTGACAACTGAGACAAACACTGTTTTTAAATTTTCAGAGTTTTTTATTTACCTTTTTAGTCAGAATTTTAGAGGAGAAAACCAACTGCGCAACAGCTTTCACACAAAGAGGAAGTCAACTTAAAGCAGGAAATACACAAGTATTTCACAACATGTGATATAATAGCCCCAGGAAATGATCCAAAAGTATTATCAGACTTGTGCAGATGCTGTTAACCGAACCGATACCAACAGTGATCAACAGTCTTCAATACAACTATTCAGGCTTCATACAAATCTGGATTTACTGTACTATGTAATACATTGTCTAATTTAAGGTTTCAGTGGAACAAAGGTCCTATGCTTTTTAATTTCTGTAATATTTGTAATCTGTTCGAACATTTTGTTACAGTGTCTGTTCTAGTTGTATGGTTGTAAATCATCTTTAAGTTTTGAAGGGTTTATAACTTACCTTCACTGGGAGAGAAGACGCTGCTTGTTCCATCCTGCTCAGTCCTGTTGTGTGTGTGTGTGTGTGATCTGAAGACGACGTCACACCCTCATAACTTCACAGTCAAAGTCTAACAACAGTGTCTGAGTCACGTGATAACCAGTCTAACCCTTTATGTTAAAAGACAGTCAACCAAGAAGGCGGCCTCCCAGAAATATTTCTATTACCTTACTGCATCATGGTGTAATGTGATTGGATTCTGCCTCTGTCTTTGATGCAGGTCCCGAGACCAAATTCTACTTTGACAGTGTTGAACATTGTTTCCATATATTGTTGATAGAAACCCAGTCAGTCAGCTGGTGTACTTCTGCTAACTGTCCACTAGATGGAGCCACGTTACCATCTTCTGAGCTAAACAGACTCAGCACTGTGAGGTGAGATGGAAGAGCATTAAAATGGATCATGATCAAAACCAAACTGATTGACAACCTGTATGCCTTTTGGTGACTTTCTTCCAAATACTTTTTTTTTTGTATTGCAATTGAATAATCTTGATGTCCAAATATGCCCTGAATTTAAAACAATCACCAAGCCACACCTCAGACACAGTGACACAACACTGAAGTACTTTACTCACTGTTTCATGTTTGTTTAATGATTGACCTGTGAAGAACAAATTGGCACTTTCTAGTTTCCACACCCCCTTGAACTCTCTCTTTACAGTTATTTTCAATGTTCCCTTCATGTACTTGTTGACTATCGGTCTTGTGCCCGTATTTAGCATAGAAGGAGTTTACCACAGTTTTTACCTCATATTTTGCTGGCATGTGACTTTTGGTATTATATTTAGTTATACTTTCATAACAGATTTACTGCATTGTCAATTTGATTAATTGTATAAAGCAGTTTGAAGTCCTTTTTCTAAGTATCTTTAGTTAACCAAACTAGATTTCTCTTTAGGAATTGGAGCTTGTTCTTGGAAGTTTATTCTGCTGCAACAATGTCCATAAAGCCCCAGACAAGAGATGTACAGACGTCTGCTGCCCCCTGCCTGCTCTACCTGGGTATTACTACTATTTAAATATAATATAAATATTAAAAGCAGATACCGACTGAAAGCCAGCACACACAGATATTCTCTTTTCTATCTATCTATCTATCTATCTATCTATCTATCTATCTATCTATCTATCTATCTATCTATCTATCTATCTATCTATCTATCTATCTATCTATCTATCTATCTATCCATCTATCCATCTATCCATCTATCTATCTATCCATCCATCCATCCATCCATCCATCCATCCATCCATCTATCCATCTATCCATCTATCTATCTATCTATCTATCTATCTATCTATCTATCTATCTATCTATCTATCTATCGCACATACTTTTCATTCCATTTGTAAAAAAATGAATATTTGATATGCATTGACATACCTATGTTAAAAAGGGTATATTAATATATAAATGGTAAATGCGAGGTATTATAATGATTCAAGACACATGTTTGAAAATCATAATTTATATATTTTTATATTCATTATGTAAGGGTTAAAGTATAGCGAACGGGTCACTTGCTAGAAATAAAGACCGGGCTCCTGCTTCAGCTTGTCGGTCTTTATTTCTAGCAAGTGACCCGTTCGCTATACTTTATCCCGCTTATTACATGGCTACTACAAAAAATAAAGCAATACATTGAAGAAACATGTTGTTTTAACAGCCAAAAACAGTCCGCTACACGGTCGGAACTCACTCAGTAGCAACGGTAACTATGTCAAGCTGCGGCCAACCTAGAAGAGTTTAACAAAAAACAACTCGTTTCCCCAGCAACCCTGAGACCTAGTCTAATAACTGGAATAGTCATTGCAAACCCACTAGGTTCTTATGTAATGAAAACGTAGTTCAGTTCGCCAGTAAATAGGAACGACCAAGGATACGACCTAGTAACTGGGGAATAGTCTGCTCGCCCCGCTAGACTGTCTGCTTCAGCTGACTGAAGGCTCCGGCTCAGCTGTTAGCCACAGAGCTACTGTTTTGCTAATACAACTCTCAAGACTCGCACACTCTACAAATAATAATTCTAATCGGCCAATATGTTTAACAAGAGCTCCATCTAGCTAACAAAGCATTATCCCCCAACATACATAACACAATTCACGGAGAAAATTACTGCGGAGCATTTACATTGCGGGCTGCAGCCTGAAGTTACTGTCTAACTGTCAATATGCGGCCAAACGTACTCACGTCGTCTTGACTCGATTCCTGTCGGACATTAACCATGACTCCTGTGTTCCCTGCTCTCCTGATACATGCAAAGTCATGTTGAAAAAGTATTCCATTGTTTTCTGAATGAGTAGTAGCCCTGTTTGTAGACGTCTATCCATCAAAACTATGACGTAGATCCTTAGCAACGGTCATTATACCCTTGACAGCGGTCTGTCTTGCTGGAAATAACAGACCTGTAGAATGCCGTGATTTACATAGGATTCTCAAAGTGCCATGTAATAAATGTGTATACATAGCAACGTCTGAAGAGGATCAAACTCCAGCAAAACTTGTAGTATAGTGTAGGGGCGACTGTGGCTCAGTTGGTAGAGCTGGTTGGCCGATGATCAAAGGGTTGGAGGTTCGATCCCCGCCCTGCCGCTTGTGTCATAGTTGCTGTGTCCTTGGGCAAGACACTTCACCCACCTTGCCTAATGTGAATGTCGATAGTTAGCCTGCTATCAGTGTATGAATGAGTGTGTGAATGGTAACGTGTAAATGGGAACAGGTCTCCCTTGCAAAAGAGTCTTTGGACTCAATGGGATATACCTGTATAAATAAAGGTTAAAAAAAAAAAAAAAAAAAAAAAAGTATATATATAACAAACTTCCAGTATTTAGGCTTGTGGCCTCTTCAATCTTTTTTATTTCACAATGAAGGTTGTAAGTGGGTGAAATGCCAGAAATATCAGGTCTACCTCAGTATGCAATGCAAAGTATAATGAATACATTCATGCCCACACAATATTTTTAGTTTTCCCAATATTTAGAAAAATAGAAAAGGAAAAAGTTATTGGATTAAAACACATTTGGTTAGGGGGGTGTTCATGGTGTAGTGGTTAAAGCCCACCTATAGAGTCTCAGTCCTCAGAAGCAGCAGACCACATGCAGACAATAGGCTCGTTCGACCTAACTTTCAGTTCGTCTGGAAAGTAGACGAGAGTAGCCGAGTGCAGTCGGGGGAGTGACGAAAATGCCTGACTGAAGCCGGACAGCTCCGAGTCGGAAGTAGCGTCCTTGTTGCGGATGCAGTTCGTTTTCTAGTTTTATTTTGAAGGCCTATTAGAAACATATTCGCAGGAGAGTCACACATGCTACAACCGATTAGAAGCAGAACACAACACAAAGACGAGTAAACACTTTAAAAGCGAGGGGCATTTTCAAAACAAGAAACGAGATATAAGCTAATATCCCCATTCCCCACACATCTTTATCTTTCTTGTTACTTTACTAGAACACCTACTTTTAAGTGATAAAGAATAATTTACAAGAATAATTTACAAATCCAAATAAAGGAGGTTTAGTATTTCTCCCTTCACATAACGAATATGATCGGCCTAAATAAAGAAGGTCTAAGAAAAGATCCCTTATTATTATTGTAGAGATGGATATGATGAACTGTATTATGATGTGTAACAAACAAACTACTTGTTGTAGTTTTGGTCTAGCTTTGCGACACTACATGTAAAATACAATTCCCAGACCATTTAGATCACTTGAAATAAGCCTACGATTTAATCTTAATGGTATAAAAATCACTTCACCAAGATCTTATGTGACTCAAGTTTGTGTTCACTTTTAAATATATCTATACAGGAGAGTTACACATCCAAATTATTTCTATGTCAAGGGTTCAGAGGTTTAACTCTGATTAAGTACATTTCTGCTTAAATGCATATTGTGGCGGCCTAATGATTAAACATAAATTAAAATCAAAAAGAATGGATCGTAATTTAATTTTGAGCGGTGATGTCAGACTTTTGCCTAACCAATTGGGGAAACGCATCAAAGGCACGAGGTTTAAACTCCCAATTAGCGCTCAGCTCCGCCTGTCAGCAAGACGTTTCCCATCAGACATTTCGCTCCCGCAGCCCGTGGGGAGCAACTGCAGCGACTTGCTCCAGTGTCTGTGTCCGTCTTGATACCGCGGGACTTCAAAGTCTCAAGCAGCCGAGCCGCAGCCAGCCACGGGTGCAAGTGGGACAAAAAGTCTAACCATAATGCAGTGCGCTCAGCAAGACGAGCGTCATAATTGCGCAGGTCTTAGCAAGACGGCGACAGGTCGAACGAGCCCATTCTCTGCTTGTCATTCCCCTCTCTGCCCCATTTTCTCTCCAAACTGTCTAATGAAGCCTAAATGCCCCTAAATAATCACAAAAAAACATTAGTTTAGTTAAACAGACAGATTTAGTAATTACTTACATTAAGAATAAACAGGCATTGCAAAATATCACAATTTATCCACATTTCTTCAAGAAAATGCATGATAATACCTTTCAAAACCTTTATGTATATCCACCTAAAGACGTTTGTCAGTGGCTTTGATCAATGGCAGCCGCCTCAGGTCAAAGTAAATAGTGGCACATACAACTTTTCACCTGACAATTTGGCCTCCCTCAGGTGTGTATGTTATCTAAGCAGCTTCAGGTTAAACGTCCAGAGCTGACCACTGAGCAGGAGACAGTTCATCTGTGGAGAAACATCCTGAATATCATGTCCACCTAAGGGTTCTTTTTATTGATCATTCAGTTCATTCAGACACTGGATCAGATTCTTGGTTTTCTCTGGAGATATATTTTCGCTGATCTTCTTCTTGATGTACTCAGCTGTTTTCTTGTTGGTGTCTGAGCTACTTCCTGTCTGTGTCAGCAGACCACTGAGGAGCTTCTGATTGGTCGGCAGTGAAAGACCCAGGAGGAAGCGGAGGAACAAGTCCAGGTGTCCGTTTGGACTCTGTAAGGCCTTGTCCACAGCACACTGGTAGAACTGTGTCTCTGCAGATTCTTGGGGGGTTGTTTGTTCTTCTGTCATCAGATTGACTCCAGAGTTGAGGAATGTCAGATGGACATGAAGAGCAGCCATGAACTCTTGAATGACAATATGGACGAAGCATAACGCATTTACCCGTACCGTATTGTACAGTCCTGTCTTGGATGTAAAGATCTGTGGGACCGATAAAGCATAACACGAGCCTGTTCTGATGTTGAGGTCACACTCTGCCATCTCTGATTGACGGAAGATCAGGTTTCCTTTCTGCAGCTGCTCAAAAGCCAGTTTTCCCAGAGACTCGATCATCTCCCTTCTTATTTGCATCAAGTGTGGATCTGTTACGGCTCTACCAGGATACTTGTTTTCGGTAAATTCGTACCAAACTATCAAGAGGTGGATGTACATCTCAGTGTGCGTCTTGGGCAGCTCTCCCTCATCTCTGGTATTCAACAGAGCCTCCAGGACAGTAGCAGTGATCCAGCAGAAGATTGGGATGTGGCACATGATGTGGAGGCTTTGTGATGTCTTGATGTGGGAGATAATTCTGCTGGCCTTCTCCCCATGTATGAATCTCTTCCTGAAGTATTCCTCTGTCTGTAAGGGACTGAACCCTCTGACCTCTGTCACCATGCCAACACAGTCAGGAGGGATCTGATTGGCTGCTGCAGGTCGTGTGATTATCCAGAGGCGAGCAGAGGGAAGCAGTTTCCCCCTGATGAGGTTTGTCAGCAGCACATCCACTGAGGTGGACTCTGTCACATCAGTCAGGATCTCAGTGTTGTGGAAGTCCAGAGGAAGTCGACACTCATCCAGACCGTCAAAGATGAACACAACCGGGAACTCTTCAAAGCTGCAGATTCCTGCTGCTTTGGTTTCAGTGAAGAAGTGATGAACAAGTTCCACCAAGCTGAACTTTTTCTCTTTCAGCAAATGCAGCTCTCTGAACGTGAATGGAAATGTGAACTGTATGTCCTGGTTGGTTTTGTCTTCAGCCCAGTCCAGAGTGAACTTCTGTGTTAAGACTGTTTTCCCAATGCCAGCCACTCCCTTTGTCATCACTGTTCTGCTTGGTTCATCTCTTCCAGGTTGGGCTTTAAAGATGTTGTGAAGCCCAATTGTTGTTTTTTCTGGGTTCCAGGATGCTGTTTCAATCTGTCTGACCTCCTGTTCATCATTGACCTCTCCAGTCCCTCCCTCTGTGATGTAGAGCTCTGTGTAGATCTGATTCAGAAGGGTTGGGTCTCCTGCTTTGTCCTCAAACACACACTGGAACTTCTTCTTCAGGTTAGACTTGAGTTCACGTTGACACTTGGAAAACGTCTCTGAATGAATATAAGAAGAGATGATACACATGAGTAGGGGTGTACAGGTGTAACCACTGAAACATTAATAAACAAAATGAGTATCCTTTTTTTTGTTTTAAGTTTTACACCAACTATTTGGAGAAGATAAAAGCTAGTCTGCACAATATCCCTGCGTTCCAATCCCCAGACTTCCCTACTATTTAGTATGCCAGAAAAAGATTTAGGATGTCCCAATACATTCACGTCAATTGTAGTATGCTGAAAATACATAAATGCCCCACTAACTCCAATCGCATTTTGGAGTATTCGTCTTTATTCTTGACATTTCTCGACACAATGAAAAAAAAAAAAAAAATCTTCCTCATCTGATTTTTTTTTCTCTCCTGTGGCCCTAAAACTCTTCTGTACTTTAGTATGTAGTGTAGTAAAAAGAAAAAGTATGTTATTCGGAACGCAGGGCAGGTTTTCCCTGCTCTGTGTGTGTGTGTGTGTGTGTGTGTGTGTGTGTGTGTGTGTGTGTGTGTGTGTGTGTGTGTGTGTGTGTGTGTGTGTGTGTGTGTGTGTGTGTGTGTGTGTGTGTGTGTGTGTGTGTGTGTGTGTGTGTGTGTGTGTGTGTGTGTGTGAATTTGGTAGAAATGTTGTCAGTAGTTTATATTATAAAACCAAAATGTTCATTCTACTCAAACATATATAGATAGTAAAACTAGAGATACAGAACATTCGGAGTGCTCTCTTAATTTTTTTTTCCAGAGCTGTATGTGTAGGAGGATAACCCCCACTGTGCCCTTTGGATTAATCATTTGAATAAAAAAGGTTTCAGTCTGTGAATTGAGCTTCAATTAAAACCAATTTCACAGTCATTTCCGGGAATCCGTCTAGAAAAATGTACATCTGTCAGTTTTCTATGGAAGGGTATTAGGGTCATACTAAGAAAAAAACATTTGAACTTCTAGGAGAGTGTGTGTGTGTGTGTGTGTGTGTGTGTGTGTGTGTGTGTGTGTGTGTGTGTGTGTGTGTGTGTGTGTGTGTGTGTGTGTGTGTGTGTGTGTGTGTGTGTGTGTGTGTGTGTGTGTGTGTGTGTGTGTGTCTGTGACGGAGTGAGAGTGATTTGGTTTATCATCAAAATAAATAAAAAAAGAAGCGCATACCTGCACGTCCCGATGTGGCCTTCAATAATTTCTCCACGAGATCGTTCTTCCTCAGATATGTCAACACCGTCGTGGCCACGCTAACAGTGTATTCTTTGTAGGTTTGCACCATCAGATCCACTGTGGCCTTCCTGTCCTTATTCTCCAGTTCACATACTTGGATTGGTGGGAAGCCATCTGGCATGACGTCAGGCTGCAGATACCACTGGAATTCCCCAAATTCCTCGTCTTTCAAATCTTTAAATATTTCCAAGAGGACCCTCTTATGTTTTGCCATCTTATCCTACCTGATAAACATAGAGCAAATTACAAGCACATTACCATTTAAATACAGACAAAAGCACATAAGCACAGACAAAGGAGCATAAACACAGACAAAAACATTAGCAGATACAAAGACAAACTTGCTCTGCATTCCAATCTCCGTACTTCCCTACTATTTAGTATGCCAGAAAAAGATTTAGGATGTCCCAATACATGCACGTTGTTAGTATGCTGAAAATACCTAGATGCCCCACTAACTCCAATAGCATGTTGGAGTATTCATCTTTATTGTTGACATTTCTTGACATAATGAAAAAAAAATCTTCCTTATCTATCTAATTTTTTTCCCCTCTCGTGGCCCTAAAACTCTTCTGTACTTTAGTTTGTAGTGTAGTAAAGAGAAGTATGTGATTCGGAACGCAGGGACACTTTCCCAGATTATGGCAGCATATTTGATCCGACAATAACCCTTTTTTTTGTTATATATAGCTCAACTTGACTCGACTCAACTCGCACTTCTGGCATCTTGGCTCCGGAGTCGGCTTTCTGCCCCTTTTGTATGACGTTTAGCTACCGACAGCTGCTGTGAACAAGAAACACAGTTCAGATTGTTCCCTTACCTTCTGCTGGAGCTTTAGAGGAGAAAGTGAACTGCACAACACTAAATCAACTTCAGGAAATACACGAGAGAGGCGTGGCATCCTGAGTTGTGTTGCAGGCTTCCGGTCAGGCTGCACACAGTTAGACAGGGCAGGAAGGACTCAAATATTTGTTTTTCTTAATTTCTTTTACTTCTCTGTAGCACTTTGGGATTCTTGTAATATAAAGTGCATTACAAATAAAATGTATTATTATTATTATTATTATTATTATTATTATTATTATTATTATTATTATTATTATTATTATTATTATTGTTATTACTATTCTTATTATTGTGATGTTATTATTTTTTTTTTTTTTTTTTTTTTTTTTTCCCTTGTAATATGGTTTACCCAGAGGATGTCCTACAACCATCCAGGCTTCAAGTTAATCTGGATGGAAAGTGAGAAAGTATTCACACTATTTCACGAGTTGTATGGTTGCATTTTTTTTTAAACTTTTGAATCGGAAAGGGAGAGGAGAGGCTACTCATTCCTTCCTGCTCAATTCTTGTGTGTGTGTGTGTGTGTGTGTGTGTGTGTGTGTGTGTGTGTGCGTGCGTGCGTGCGTGTGTGTGTGTGTGTGTGCGTGCGTGCGTGCGTGCGTGGTGATAAGAGGACGCCGTCACACCCTCATTACTTCACAGTACAAGTCTAAAAATAAAGATAAATCACATGAAAACCAGCCTAACCGGTTTACCCATTATGTTAAAAGTTTGAAAAAATAATAAGTAGGCTGCCTCCCAGAAATGTTTCTATTACGTCACTTACTGTCCTGAAACGGTCTAATGTGATTGGCTTCTGCCTCTGTGTTGGAGTTGTGCTTGTATTTGGGGTTTGATTGAGGCTCTGAGACCAAATTATACTTTGAATACATTTTCCATTCTGCTTTTAGAAAGTGTTGCACATTTCTTCTACAGCTCTGGAAAAAATTTAAGTGACCACTCCAAATGTTCAGTGTCTCTCGTTTTACTATTCATGGGCATACAGTATGTTTGAGTAGAATGAACATTTTGGTTTTATACTATAAAGCATTTCTTCCAAATTCACAATAAGAATATTGTCATGAAGAGAATTTCCATTAAGAAATGTAGAGATGAAGATTTAAGTAAAATCCAGACTTGCCAAATTTTTCCGTAGCTGTATTTATTGTTGATATAAACCCAGGCAGTCAGCTGCTGTACTTCTACTGAATGGCCACTAGATGGTGCCACAATACCATCTTATGAGTGGAAAGAGCCACCCAGCACAGTAAGGAGCGATGAAAGAGCAGCAACTTGGATCATGCAAGTTTTATTGTTATAACTCAATAGGGTTCACCAAGCTTTTAACCTTTATTTCTACAGGTAAATCCCATTGAAACCAAAGACTCTTTTTTAAGGGAAACCTGTTCCCATTCCCACACATAAGACATTTTGGGTTCAGTCACTTGCTCAGGGATCTTTTTTTCTTCCAAACTAAATAGCAGAAAGTATGGGGATTGGAATGTCAATGTCACACGACAGACAGGTAGTGGATGGTGAGTAGATATTCACTGATTTTGACAAAGTGTTCTAGATTAGAATTAGATCACCTAGAATTTAAAATGCTTTCAAATACATTTTAAACATACATCAACATTTAACAGTAATACACATTTGAGCTTCAATCACAACGATTAGACGGTATTTAAGAGTTTTGTTTTTTATTGTGTTTATGGCGTCTGTAACAAAATAAATATCCTGCAATAAAACAATCAACATTCTTACTATATGATGCTATACATTTTAAAAAGGACAGGTGTTCAGAACATCATACAAAAGATAATTATTTTTTAGTAATTCTTTACAAATATTTGGGTTTGTGGTTTCGCCATATGAAACCTAGAGTTTTGCACCATAACATTGGATTAAGTACATATATTGTATTTGCATTAATAATAATATGGTGTAATATTATGTCTCTAGTTCACTTTGGATCAACCCTCGTCATTACTTCACTCAAATGATGAGTTTTCCTCTTAGTGGCCGAAAACATAATTTAAACATGGATAGTATAGAAAATGGATGTAGCATCCGGGCTGACCTTAGTTCTTTCAACTGCATCCAATCCATGCGCCTCGGCTTCTTGTCAGAGTTTGCCTCATTTCCTCGTACCAAAAAGGGCACTGCTTTGACTTTGAGGGGAGACGGCCTTAAATAGGTTTAATAATGCTGTGAAAACGGCATATTTAACATTGGAGTCAAGGAAAAATTCTCTCTTCTGCAACCAGCAGCTACTGCAATGTTTGTCACTTCCGCATTGGATGCTGTTAGAACTCGCTGTGGTTGGGGCTTGAATTTAAAGGTGCTCCGAGCAACTTTCAGTTTGTGTTAATTCTAGCGCCCCCCTTTGGACAAAAGCGGTAGTGTTTTTACCACGCCAGCTGTTGTTCCTCGGTGAGCGTATACCCATTAAGAAAAACTATATAAAAAATAGCATTCTTTGCACCCTGGTTTGCTGTTACGTGTAATTCATGATCATCAGAGGAAAACATTTGACTGTTTCAGAAATATTTAAAAGTTCCTCGTTGTCTAACCCAAACATCTGGAGAAACTGTGTCATCTGGAAGGGAACTAAACAGACAGAGAAAAGTACAATAAGGAGAAAGTTGCACAAATATATTTAGTCGAAGTATTTCCAACTCTCATGGCAGTGCAGCTCAAAACAAGATCATAGCTACGAAAAAGGTTTTCTTTAATCCACAGCCACACAGCTGTGTTTTGTGGAATTAAGGAGTTAAAATACCAAAAGAAAAAGGTAGAAAAATGTCCAGGTTTCTGTCTGGTGTCTCAGTGTTACAAATCATCTGAGGTCATCAGCGAAAAACAGGTTCAACTTCTGCAGCTGTGTGTGTCCATCAGCCAGGTATTAAAGTGGTCATAACTTTAGCAACCTTTTTCCTAATACTCCTCCGTTAGTAAATGTACATTGTACACACACACACACACACACACACACACACACATGCTTGTACGCACGCACGCACAGAAAAAAAACAGACACACACACACACACACACACACACACACACACACACACACACACACACACATGCTTGTACGCACGCACGCACAGAAAAAAAACAGACACACACACACACACACACACAGTACAGGTCTAAATACTCCTCCATTAATAAATGTACATTATACACGCTCTTCATGTCCATATTTTGAGTATTTCTGATGTGTAAAAGACATCTAGCGCTCTCAGGTCTGATGGTTGAGTTCATGTCGGATCCGTTTTTCCCAGAATGCACCTCTGTACCGCTGCAACCGTAGGTCAGCCTTCCTCTTCACGGAAGCGTTTTCACCTCTGAGGAAACAAACAAACAAGATATAATACCCCGTGTGTGTGTGTGTGTGTGTGTGTGTGTGTGTGTGTGTTGTACAGGCATCTCTGTGAGGACTAAATTAGGCTTTTAAGCATCAGAGTGAGGACATTTTGCCCGCTCACTTCTTCAAAGGCCTGTTTGAGGGTTAACACTAGGTTTTAAGGTTCAGGTATGAATTAGGTTTATGTTAGGGTCAGTGTAAGGGTTGGGGTTAGGCATTTAGTTTGGATGGCTAGGGTTAAGGTAAGGGGCTAGGAAATGCATTATGTCAATGAATGTCCTCACAAGTATAAGGTAGGGTTACGGGGACTGTACAAACGTGTGTGTAGGTGTGTGTATCTGTGTGCGTAGGTGTGTGTGTGTGTCTCTTTATGTGTGTGCACATATGCATGTGTGAGTGTATCTCTGTGTGAGCATGCGTGTGTGTGTGTGTGTGTGTGTGTGTGTGTATCTCTGTGTGAGTGTGTATCTCTGTGTGAGCATTGTGTGTGTGTGTGTGTGTGTGTATCTCTGTGTGAGCGTGTGTGTGTGTGTGTGTGTGTGTGTGTATCTCTGTGTGAGTGTGTATCTCTGTGTGAGTGTGTGTGTGTGTGTGTGTGTGTATCTCTGTGTGTGTGTGTGTGTGTGTGTGTGTGTGTGTGTGTGTGAGCATGTGTGTGTGTGTGTGTGTGTGTGTGTATCTCTGTTTGAGCATGTGTGTGTGAGCATGTGTGTGTGTGTGTGTGTGTATCTCTGTGTGAGCATGCGTGTGTGTGCGCTCACTCTGTTTGCGTGTGGCCGTAGCAGAAGCTCACACACCGGGCGTCCGTAGTGTCTGTGCAGAGGCAGCGGCCGACGTCACGTCTCAGTCGGACAGAACCGAATCCATAAGGAACCACGTGACTGAGAGACAGCACACACACAGGAGTTAGTTTTATATTTGATTTTGCGTTCTTAATTTACATGCCATTTATATGGGGGAAAGTTTTGTAGATAAGTCTGTGTATGTGTTACACGCTCTGAGTTGTGGCCAATCTGTAGGACTAGAGGTCATTGCACCACTCATTTTATGTCATAAAGATTGTTAATTACACTTCATGTTTGAGATTTTAAGTCAACACCATGGCACGCACTCACTCACTCACTCACTCACTCACTCACTCACTCACTCACTCACTCACTCACTCACTCACTCACTCACTCACTCACTCACTCACTCACTCACTCACTCACACACACACACACACACACTCTGTAAATGTCAGTGAAATGGCTTCATAGCTTGAATTAACATATTATTTCTTCTCTTATCTGGGTGGAAGTTACTTAGAGTAAATGTTTCCAGCAGAAGCCAGATGTTCTGTAAACTGAGCGGAGGGAGGAGGCGCTCTGCTGTCTGTCAACTTGTCTTTAGTTTGGAGCGAAGAAAGACTTTCTTTCTTTCTTTCTTTCTTTCTTTCTTTCTTTCTTTCTTTCTTTCTTTCTTTCTTTCTTTCTTTTTCTTTCTTTCTTTCTTTCGGGGACGGTTGGAGCATCCTGATTGATTTCATGTTTATTTTTATACTAGTGTCCAAAAACAAAACCCATAAAATAAAAACCTCTGTCAAAATCATCACATACAGCTCTGGAAAAATTTAAGAGACCACTCCAAATGTTCAGTGTCTCTCGTTTTACTATTTAGAGGCATATGTTTGAGTAGAACGAACATTTTGGTTTTATAATATAACTACTGACAGCATTTCTACCAAATTCCAATACATTTGTTGTCATTTAGAGCATTTCCATCAAGTAATGTACAGATGAAGATTTAAGGAAAATCCAGACTGATCTTTTAATTTTTTCCAGAGCTGTATACACATGCAAGTACAACATTGACTTTCCCTTTAAAGGCATAGGGGAGATTGGCCTAAGTTGTGCCACTTTTTACTCAAAGTGATTTTAAAGTGAGGCCTTGACAGTTATGTCTCCAACTCAAATATGTACATGTATTTTAGGGTGTTGTGCATCCCTGGCAATAAAAACTTTGGATCTGGAATAAACTGTTGAAGAAATATAGCTTTCGGAAAAAAAGTTGTCTTGTGGCACAACTTATCCCCGGTGTGGTGTAAGTTGTGCCACAAGAGAGAATACCATGGGGTAAATTGTGCCATTGATATATATCTCATAAACTGTAATGCAAGACCAATCCATTAAACAATCACTTATTTAAGGTTTATTTAAAGTAAATAAAGTAAATATTTTACAAAGATTGAAGGTCAATTTTCTTAAACAAGGCCCAGCAGATCTAGGTGGTTTTGCCTGCAAAGCTCACAATGACAAAGTCACCATCATCATCTTTCTGGCCATCTGAACTCTCATCAGTGGTGTCGTTAAGTGGAATGGAGATGTCAGTCTCTTCTGAGCTACTGTAGACTATCACTTTCTTTTGGTGACCAGCGTATACAGCCATGCCACTGGCACAACTCTCAGAAATGTACTTTGCACTAGTTGCTCTGTGTTATGTGCCAGATCTGGGCCTTGTTTTGCAGTGCTCCTGAAGCCCCTCCCTCACCTCGTTGACTGCCACCTGTGCTGCCTATTTACGCCTGGAGGCTTAATTGACTGTCTCTCTCCAGCCAGGGCCAGCAGCATGGCCCCCATTCACCTATTGGTTAAACCTTTGTTACAATAAATGCAGTTTTCTTACACCTTTAACTTGCTTTTGTGTACTTTATGTTGCTTCCCCGAGCCGGGTTGTAATATATTGGGGCCTCGCCGGGATCAATCTGGAGTTTTTTGAGTTAATTTGTTTGTCTTTTTCCCCTAGACAACTTTGTATGCTTTGGTGGTGTTTGGCAGTGTGGCTGTGAGCAGCTCTTCTCATGGTGAGGTTGGTGAGTATAGTATCTGAGTGCTTTTGATTTTAAGTTGTGAGTGGTCTCCCTGGTTAGTTAGGGAGTGTGCCAGCTGGGCAGAGCAAGCTGTCCTTCCATCGGTGCACTATTTGTTATTTTGCTTTTTTTATTTTCGAGGATATCCTGGGTGGGGGCATGGAGCTTCAGAGCTGGTTCGTTTGCTGGTCGATAAGTCTAGAGCTTCGAGCCCGGTACGCCTCAAGAAGACAGTTAGGTTTAGTTTAAAGATAGGCAGGTACCAGGGGGGCTTGCTTTGATGATCTTTTGCACTCGGAGGCTTGCTCACTGTGCCCATCAGTGATTGATTTGTAGTGTTAGCTGAGTTAGTGATTGCTTTATGGGGACAGTTGTGGTAACGTGTCCTGGATCCTAACTTTGTTTTTTTTTCTGCAGCTTGTGGATTTGTCAAGTAGTAGTGTGTAACTTTATAGGCTAGTTCTCCTGAGGTTGTGTTGCCTTAGTTTGGATTACCAGCAGGTTCTATTTTGGTAATAGTTTCTGTTTGGGTAATATTTTGTGCTACTTAGTAGTTGATGGGAGTTCTAGGCCTATTTTTGTGATCGTGGTTTAAAAAAAAGAAAAAAAAACCCATTTAGTAGAGATGATTTGTGACTAGCTGTAGTATTGGATAAGGTGTACACTGTGCATACTGGTTAAGTTGAAACCTGGTGTAAAAACATTGGGGTATTCTGTTTGTTTTGTTTTTTTGTGGCTAGTAAAGTTATCTACTATGGCAGCACCCACAGCTCTAGGTGACTTTATTAGCGCACCCTCTGAGGAGTTGCTATGTCAGCTTTCTAAAGAACAGCTCCTTTGCCTTGCCAGTCATTATGACATTGAGATTACCAGCAGTGATAAATGCCTTTTAAAGATAGTTTAGTTCAGTTTATTCTAGTAGAAAGAGGCGTTCTAGAGCCACCGTCTTCGCCAACATATCAACAACTTGTTCTTCCTCAAATGTCAGAGGCTGTGCTTGAGTTTAGGATGAAGGAGTTGGCTTTTCGAGAACGGCAACTAGGAAAAGAGCTAGAGGATAAAGAGAGAGCGTATCCTCAAAGAAACGCAGATGCACTTAGAGCACAAGCGTTTCCTTAAAGACCTTGGGCTTACATTTATCTGAGCGCATCTAAAGGTTCTAAGTCTCAGTTTAATGTAGCAAGAACATTAGACTAGTATGTCCATTTGCTGAGAAAAATGTTGAGAAGTATTTATTCAAACGGGTGGCCGCTGGTCTATAGTGGCCAAGGCATGCCAGGAAGTCACTTTTCAAAGCGTCTTGGTGAAATCACAAGATGCTACACTCTTTAAGTATTGAGGATACCAAAGACTATGAGAAAGTTAAGTGCATTCAAGAACAAGCTTGCTCCGGAGAGTACGCCACGGTTTAGTGGCCTCAGTAAACAGGATGCCACTTATGTGGAGTTTGCCAGAGTGAATGTGCTTTTTCCCTCTCTGGTGCAAATGGCAAAGAGGGCAACAAAAGAAACTCTTCCAACACATAAATGGACAAACCCTTGTAAAGGCGAGGTTGAATCAAAGCAAAACCTATTTTGTTGGCTCACTTAGTGCAGGCATTAAAACAAAGGAAAGCTTGCTTCATGGGAAAATGTGGATCATTTTGTTGAAGTTGTAAGGCAAACGGCATTTGTTTGGGGTCTCCCTAGCTATCTGACCTCTGCACACTACGGTTTAGCTGTGCAGTCATTCATAAACTCTTTCAATAAATAAGAGATGAAGATAAGTTCCTAACAACATTAGAGTTACTAAGTGAAATGAGTGATTGGCGAGTCTGGCGAGTCACCGCGGCTCGTCCAGCTTACAGCTGAGTGTTGCCAGATGAGACGCACAGAGAGCATCGGAGGGATCCTCCGCTTCAAAATATGTAAACGTGTGACACATTTAATGAGTAGCCTAATCAATTAGAGCTCACCTAAAAATAAGTGAGCCATATAACTATTTATTGCATTTAGGATGTTAGCTCATTTGGACGCTGTTTTGACCGTCTGTTTTCATTGATGTATTGGCGATTTTATATCTATTTCAGTTTCATTACCGAGTCGCCACGAAACGTGATCAGTGTTCTTAAAGAAACTTAGATTATAATACAAGAGGTCCAAAACACAGATGATGATTAAACAAACTAATGTATGACTTTATATTACCCTAGAAATGCACGGGTGGATTTGACGCGTGGCGATTATAGATATAAAGAGAACGCTGGCGGTTCTAGTGTTAATGCAGACGTTGAAACTCTTAAATGCTTTGCTTTGTGCTTGTAATATCGCTATTCTACCATTAGATTCTGTTCGTAAGCATGGTCAGAGTTGTGCTTACATTTACACACAATCATAAGTCTAAGTACATTTTGGTAAATTCCATACTTTGCGTGGCAATGTTCTTACGCCCTACTTACGCACAGATTTGTGCATAAGTACGGTTGATAAATGAGGCCCCTTGAGTTTAAGCATGCTACTCTGAGCTCATCTAATGCTGCCTCGTCTCAGTTTAATGTAGCAAGACACATTAGACTAGTACCTCCATTTGCTGAGAAAAATGTTGAGAAGTACTTCGCTCATTTTGAACGGGTGGCCACCGTTTCAGAGTGGCCAAGGCATGCCTGGACATCACTTTTGCAAAGCGTTTTGGTGGGAAAAGCACAAGATGCTTACACTGCTTTAAGTATTGAGGATACCAAGGACTATGAAAAAGTTAAGAGCGCTATTCTAAGAACTTATGAGCTTGTTCCGGAGGCGTACCGCCAGCGGTTTAGAGGCCTCAGTAAACAGGATGACCAAACTTATGTGGAGTTTGCGAGAGAGAAGGAGATCAGTTTTAGTTCTTGGTGCAAATCACAGAAAGCGGAAACTAAGGAGAATCTTGGACAATTAGTGCGGAGGACTTTAAAAATTGTCTGCCTACTGCCGTGTGTAATTATCTCAATCAGCAAAAAGTAGCCTCTCTTGATAAAGCTGCTGTTTTAGCAAACGAGTTGTGCTTGTGACTGCCACCTGACAAATGTGGTTCCCCCTCCATTTCTGCTTTTAAATCAAGGCTCAAAACCCATCTGTACACCCTGGTGTTTCCTCCCCATTAACTATCTTACCTCTGCACTACTATCTGTGTTTATGTGGCTGTATGGGCTTTACGTCTTTTATTTTGGTTATTGTTATTTTACCTTCATTGTTTACCTACTGAATGCACTATGTACAGCACTTTGGACAGTGCAAACTGTCATAAATGTGCTTTTATAAATACATTTTACTTACTTACTTACTTATAACTCACCTAGGCCCTTTGGCACAAATAACCCCAACCCCAGAATTTTGGATAAGCATGATGCAGCAATTTAGGGTTGACATTGTGCTAACTATATAGACTCAAAGTGTAGCATACCAAAGCACTAAAACATGTGTCAAATGTTTTCAAACTTGTCTATAATTGTTCGGACACAATAATCAAAAGACCTTGATCATGGAAATTTTACTTTGAAAGGCAAAAAACGTTTATTTATTTTTTTTAGCTTAAATGTGCTTATATCTTATTCCTTGTGTCTCCCTTCTTTACAGGATGAGTCAAATGGATGGCTCTTCTTAAACATGTGGTCACATTTACAATTTCTTCCACGGTTTTTGAGAAACAAGGGGTGGCACAACTTCCCCACCGGCACAACTTAGGCCGCTCTCCCCTACTAGGAAATTCTGGAGAACGCTTGTTTGTTGTCAAAATCAGTGAATATCTCCTCACTATCTGGCACCTGTCCACACTGTGCCGTAGTGTGCAATGAAAAAAAGAACTGGTGTTCATTCTGAGCATAGGCTCTGTAAACTGGTATGTAAACAAATCGACCGGGCCTGTTTTCTTTACATACCAGTTGGAATGACTTAGGATCTAGACCCTATGACTTAGGGTCCAGTTAGGTAATTGTGTGTTTTTGTGAACACATTGCGTTTCCATTAATAGAGCCTGCAGTTAGTTTTCAAAATATATTTTCTATACATGTAATTCTTAGAATGGAAGATTTCGATTTTCATCATTAATAATAATAATTCAATTCTATTTATTTTTTGAGGAACCTGGAACCAAACGTAAGACTAGAATATGTTTGTAAACCAAACTGTGGGCCCTGCTGCTGTAAACAACAACAGTGAAACAGTAACTTTTCAGGAAGCTTTCTAACTTCAAACAGTGTTCCAGGGATCACATTTTCCCTGTGAGGAAAGTTTGTTTATTCAGTTATGAGAATAAACCTTAGAAAATGTTCTCTGACACACACAAAGTTACACACTGCACCTTTATATAATAATGTAAAAAATTCAAATTGACAACACATCTGGCGGCTGTTGTCCCTCTGGCCGGTGATAAAACGTGACCCTTTCATCTGGTAGCACTCGTCAAATCCTTCAGCTAAAACTAAAACATCTGTCTTTGACGCGTTACTGTATTTACTCTTTCCATGCGGGGAGGAATACATCTAGCAGGTTTGAAGTTTAGCTCCATGAGTTACAGCTCCCAAGTCCTGTCTCCTTTCTACTCCTGTTGGAAAATCATTATTCTGATTCCTGATGCAAAAAGAAAAAAACTGCCTCCGTTTATTACCGCCCCAAACGTTAGTTAAAGGAATACTTCACCCATACGGAACCGGCGTCCTATCATTAATAATGATAGAATGCCAGCTTATAATAATATCTTCTATTATAGTATAATGAATGCGCTTTTTCTTCCATCAGTCTTCCCTCGGTGTTCCCTTGGCCCAGCTGTCCTGTTAATCCTTACCCTACATTTTACCATGTGTGATGTCACACTAGTAAAATAGGGTTAGCCAGTGAGACCATAAAACACTCTTTCTGCATTTTCTCAGGCTAGGATGAACCGATTTCTAAAATATTTGCAGATACTATACTACATAGGATAGGATAGTATATCTATACTACATAGGATCTCAGAGTTCAATACATCTTCCTATTTCCATCGGTGAAGTAGAACTTTAAGCAAACAACTTCAGATATTGCATTCACACTCATTATTTATGTACACTCACTGGCCACTTTATTAGGTACACCAGTAAAATGTTCTCAAACCAGTCTGCCTATTCTCTTCTGACCTTTGACATCAACAAGGCATTTTTGACCATTAAGTCACTCCCCTCCCCCCCCCCACACACCACACACACACACATGCACACACACACACAAGGCATTTTTGACCACACTACTGCTGCCGCTCACTGGATATTTTTCCTTTTTTGGGCCATTCTCTGTAAACCCTAGAGATGGTTGTGAGGGGAAAATCCCAGTAGATCAACAGTTTCTGAAATACTCAGACCAGCCCTTCTGGCACCATCAACCATGCCACGTTCAAAGTCACTTAAACCCCCTTTCTCTCTTCCCCATTCTGATGCTCGGTTTGAACTTCAGCACGTTGTCTTGACCATGTCTAAATGCATTGAGTTGCTGCCATGTGATTGGATGATGAGTTATTTGTTTTTACTAGCAATTTAACAGGTGTACCTAATAAAGTGGCCGGTGAGTGTATGTTCTTCTATTTTGCAAATTTTTTCTGACGAAGGCACGTCTAAAAATATATTTGGTTCTTATTAATCTGTGCTGACCATGGGGGAAATAAATTCAGGCTTCCATTTTTACTTTTTGCATTTCCCCACGTGAATCTTGTCCCTCTTCAACGCTTAACTTAAAGGAAAAGTAGAATATTTTTCACGGCTGATTTGTGGACTGCTATGCTGCACTGTATGAAGGGCTGAGGTGTAGCTCCATGAGTAACTGCTACATTGAACCCATATCCTGTTGTTACAGCATGAATCCTACCTGGCATGAATTTTACCTGGACTTTTCGCTTGTGGGTTTCTATCTGTTTCTGCTTTTGACTCAAAGATGAACTGAATAGATGTTGGAGGTCAAAGGTTACTGTGACCTTTACATATTGTGAGGGTCTCAGTGACCTTGTACCATATTGTATCTTCTTAGGAGCTTTACCTTCTTTAAAGCATCGACTACCAACACTGGACTTTACCTGGGAGGAGATTCTATGGAGGAATATAGAACAACTAAGCGGTATTTCTTGCCGGTAATATGTCACAGTTCTTTCAAGGCAAGTCAAGTCAACTTTATTAATATAGCACATTTATAACAACCGAGGCGGAGGAAAGTGCTGTAGAGTGAAATAAATAAAATACATTACATCCAAAACATCATAAAGACACGTAAAAGCAAGATTTTTAAAATTAAAATTAGAATACAAATCAATAGAAAAAGTTCTAGTAGACACTTCTTTGACATTGTTTGTATGGAGGAATAAATCCGCCAGGTGTTACTTCTGGTTTCAATTATTTCAGTTCAAAGATTCTGAGTTTGACTTCTGACACTTTTTTCACTCAGTCTGTTTCTGGTCCAAACGGTATTTTTCAGTTCGCTACTAAACTTTTATAAAATAAATATTTACGAGGTCAAAAGCTGAGAAGCAAACTCTCTGCTCAAGATTTATCACATAGTGAATGCTTCTGGGTTTTTTGTTGCTATTTGGCAACTGACTGCAAGTGCAATATCACATCATAAATTTTGAATGGGAATTAAAAATAAAAATGTGAATTTACAATCAGACAGGTTTGTACTGTCAGTGAAAAGGGCTTAAATTATCCACGAGGAACTTTTGAATATTTCTGAAACATAGACATTTTTCTACCTTTTACTCCTTAATTCCACAAAACACAGCTGTGTGTTAGGTTTCAAGGAACTTTTGAATATTTCTGAAACAGTATAATTTTTCCTCTGATGATCATAAATTACATGTAACAGCAAACGAGACCATCAGTGTAAAGAATGCTATTTTTATATAGTTTTTCTAAATGCCTTTGTCATGGGTATACGCTCACCCAGGAACAACAGCTGGTGTGGTAAAAACACTACCGCTTTTAGTCCAAAGGGAGGCGCTAGAATTAACACAAACAAAGTTCCTAGGAGCAGCTTTAAATAAATTGTTTTGTTCTTATCTGGGTGGAAGATACTTAGTGACTGAGTACTTACTTACTGAGTAAATGTTTCCAGCAGAAGCCAGATGTTCTGTAAACTGAGCAGAGGGAGGAGGCGCTCTGCTGTCTGTCAACTTGTCTTTAGTTTGGAGCGAAGGGGAGTGTGTGAGCATCCTGATTGATTTCATGTTTATTAAAGTTAGGATTAAAGTGTCCAAAAACAGACCCATACAATTAAAAATATCTGTAAAGTCTCTGTGAAAATCATCACATTGAAACAAGTACTAGGGAGAGATGAAAAATTGGGAAGTTTTTATTTTATTTTATTTTTTAAAGCTGCTTCGAGGAACTTTCAGTTTGTGTTAATTCTAGCGCCCCACTTTGGGAATAAGAGGTAGTGTTTTAACTACGCCAGCTGTTGTTCCTGGGTGAGCGTATATACCCATGACAAAGGCATTAAGAAAAACTATATAAAAATAGCATTCTTTACACTGATGGTCTTGTTTGCTGTTACATGTAATTTATGATCATCAGAGGAAAAATTAGACTGTTTCAGAAATATTTAAAAGTTCCTCGTAGCGCCTTTTTAAGAAGCTTGAGTTTGTAAAACCAAGTGGCGTTTGGAGCCGGATGTGTTGTGCCCACAGGTATTAGTGGTCGACTGTAGTTAGTGCCTGTGTGTGTGTATAAATGTCTTTTATAATGAAGGCAGGAGAATCGGCTTTTTTACCACACTGCTAAGTTTAGACTAAAACCAACAATCTGAGACTTATGAGAGGGTCCCACCACTGCTTTGGGCAACACTCTGGAAGCTATTTTGGTAATACCTCGCTCCCTCTGTGTCCGTCTGTCTGTCTGTCCCTTTGTCTCTCTCTCCCTCTGTCTCTCCCTCTGTCTGTCTGTCTGTCCCTCTCCTCTCTCTCCCTCTGTCTGTCTGTCTGTCTGTCCCTCTGTCTCTCTCTCCCTCTGTCTGTCTGTCTGTCTGTCCCTCTCTCTCTCTCTCTCCCTTCTGTCTGTCTGTCTCTCTCTCTCTCTCTCTCTCTCTCTGGCACATATTTTGTAATTGACAAATAAAGCAACTTTGAATTTTTTAACTTAATTTTAAACACAAATATTCCCTATTACTTAGACAGTAATTATACTAAATATTACTACAGATGGTATAATTTTGCTCATAGATTTTTCATTCAACATCAAAAGCGTATCTGGTGTATCCCTATCTCTGTGCGTCTGCGGTCTTGCTTTGATGCGTCTAAAGCCCATTTGGAAGCAGTGAAGTGGCTGCACTCACTCACTCACTCACTCACTCACTCACTCACTCACTCACTCACTCACACACACAGTGGAAGCAGTGAAGTGGCTGTGGGCTGTTCGGGGTCCGACCACAGTGAGTTCAGACTGCATGTGGTTTCCTCTGTGGGTTGGTGTTAAACGTTAAAGGGTTAAAACACAAAGCTATTTAGAAGCAAGACAGGAACTAAACCTTCATTAGGAGAAGGACAGTCTCTGTTCCAATCCCCATACTATCTACTTTTTAATATGGGCGACTGTTTCTCAGGTGGTAGAGCGGGTCGGCCGATGATCAAAGGGTTGGCGGTTCAATCCCCGCCCTGCCACCTGTGACATAGTTGTGCAGTGAACCCTGTGCCTGGGTCCTATTTAAGGCCACGCTATGCCATAAATATGCCCCTCTGGATAAAGAACTGAAAGAGAACGATAAAATAAAGCAGACATGAATTTATGAGTAAAACTATGAAATACGAATGTGCAGTTCACAAGTAGATTTATATTTTGACACTTTCAGAAACCGTTGAGAAATGTCTTCAAAAGAGGCTTTATGTAAAAAAGCTGTTGTTAATAGTGTGTGTGTGTGTGTGTGTGTGTGTGTGTGTGTGTGTGTGTGTGTGTGTGTGTGTGTGTGTGTGTGTGTGTGTGTGTGTGTGTGTGTGTGTGTGTGTGTGTGTGTGTGTGTGTGTGTGTGTGTGTGTGTGTGTGTGTGTGTGTGTGTGTGTGTGTGTGTGTGTGTGTGTGTGTGTGTGTGTGTGTGTGTGTGTGTGTGTGTGTGTGTGTGTGTGTGTGTGCGTGGGGGAACGAACACAGCTGTAGGATTTTCTCAACACCAACTTCAACAGTCTCACACAAGATTTGAAGAGAAATCGCCTGTAAAAAATCTTTTAAGGATCTTCATAACCCCCAACAATTAAATTTGCAAGAGAGGCACTCGTGGTGTAGTGAATAATTATATTATCTTACATCGAAAAAGATGTATTTTCAGGCACCTGAACTCAATAGTAAACCAAACTGTGGGCCCTGCTGCTGTAAACGTAAGACTAGAATATGTGTGTAAACCAAACTGTGGGCCCTGCTGCTGTAAACAACAACAGTAACTTTTCAGGAAGCTTTCTAACTTCAAATAGTGTTCCAGGGATCACATTTTCCCGTGAGGAAAGTTTGTTTATTCAGTTATTAAAATACACACTTAGAAAATGTCTCACTTCTCTTGACACACCCAAAAGTTACACAGTGCACCTTTAAAATGCCCCACTCAGTCAGTTAAAATGCCCCACTCAGTCAGTCAGTCAGTCAGTCACTCACTCACTCACTCACTCACTCACTCACTCACTCACTCACTCACTCACTCACTCACTCACACTCTCACTCTCACTCTCACTCTCACTCTAACACACACACACACACACTCACACTCTCTCACGCACACACACACAGATACACACACACCCTTATATTTATTTTATTGAGTTGGACTAACCTCGGGGTGTTGACCCAAACGATGCCGATGTGACAGAAGAATATGCACTCTTTGTCTTTCTGGTTTTCGCAAGAGCAGCGTTTCTCTCTGCGGTGGGCTGTGTGAGTGAGCTGCACCAGGGGGCC
Source organism: Hyperoplus lanceolatus (assembly GCA_026929865.2). Classification (NCBI taxonomy): domain Eukaryota; kingdom Metazoa; phylum Chordata; class Actinopteri; order Uranoscopiformes; family Ammodytidae; genus Hyperoplus; species Hyperoplus lanceolatus. Next base: position 27,471,421 of record CM049414.1, on the reverse strand, counting down.
TTCCTCCGCCGTGGGGCCCATCACAGATTGGCTGGAGGCTGCATGGGAAGAAAGAAAGAAAGAAAGAAAGAAAGAAGATAGTTAGGGATTTAACTTTTTGTGGTTTTAGGATTAATTCGTATTATTACAGATATATTGAAGGTGGACTCAGCGACTCTTTTTGTCAAAATCATTGAATATCTCCTCATGATCCGCTACCTGTCTGTACTGTGTGTGCACTGAAAATCAAAAGTCCAGACAGGCCATCTGCAATTTTAGAACCAATAACACCCGCATACCTAAAGTCACAGGAAGATACAAAGGGCTGGAAAGAAATCAAAGAATATGCAACCTCTGTGATGCTAATTGTGTTGGAGATGAATACCATGTACTTTCTGAGTGTAAAAATGTGGATGTAATGTATTATAGAAAAAAGTACCTGCCAAATTATTATGTTTATTTTCCATCCATGACCAAATTGATTTCACTTTTGAGGGCAAGTAGGCCAGGGGTTATTGTTAAAACAAGTAGGCCAGGGGTTACTGTTAAAACAAGTAGGCCAGGGGTTATTGTTAAAACAAGTAGGCCAGGGGTTATTGTTAAAACAAGTAGGCCAGGGGTTACTGTTAAAACAAGTAGGCCAGGGGTTACTGTTAAAACAAGTAGGCCAGGGGTTATTGTTAAAACAAGTAGGCCAGGGGTTATTGTTAAAACAAGTAGGCCAGGGGTTACTGTTAAAACAAGTAGGCCAGGGGTTATTGTTAAAACAAGTAGGCCAGGGGTTATTGTTAAAACAAGTAGGCCAGGGGTTACTGTTAAAGCAGGTGCCTTTTTGAGAAATGTTTTGCCATTGTTTAAGTGATGTTTTTGTTTTGGTTTTCCTTGCCGTGCACCATTGTTTTGTTTTGTAATGATTTCAGTTGAATTGTGTGCTCCATGCCATGTGCTATGTGTGCTCCATGCCATGTGCTATGTGTGCTCCATGCCATGTGCTATGTGTGCTCCATGCCATGTGCCATGGCCGTGAGCCGTAATAAATAAATGAAATGAAATGAAAATATTATGTGTTAATTCACAGCCTTGGCTCTGTAAATGGGCATGTTGCTAGCTACAGTGGGTTTACATACCCTTTGTTTACAGAGCCTAGGACAGTTAGTGGGTCGCAAGGAGATATTCACTCATTTTGACAAAGTGATTTTGACATCAAGCGTTATCCAGAAAAAGAAAAATAGAAGAACAGTCTTTAAATGTTGCATAATTCGCGAAACAAACTGCGATAGCGCCATTAAGACAAAGCAAAGTTCTTGAGAAACATGCTATCGTAAATACTGTTATTCTTTAGCATTCAAGCTGTAGGTGAGCGTGCTATTTTTTTGCTCCCATGTTGTAGTGTCGGTATTTTCCACTAATGATGGATTGCCGTGAAATCTGGTTGAGACGTTCATGTTTCCCTCAGGAAGGATTAGAAATACTTTGCTGATCCTCTCGGCTTTACAAGATTATTATTATTTTTTTTGGCATTTCTATGCTTTATTGACAGTGCAGAGAGACAGAGGTGAAATGGGTCAGAGAGGGGAGTGACGTGCAGAGAACGACCGCGGGCTGGAATCGAACCCGGGTCCGCTGCTGGCCAAGGCCCATGGGGGGGGGGGACGCCCTACCAACTGAGCTAAGGGCGCCTCCCGGCTTTACTGGATGAAACGTCAGGAAATTGCCCAAAGCTCCAAAGACTCATTACGTCACGGTCTATCTGTATCTTAATCTTTGAGCTCGCCACCTGACACGGCTACTTGTGTGTGTGTGTGTGTGTGTGTGTGTGTGTGTGTGTGTGTGTGTGTGTGTGATAGACCAATAAAGAAAGTATTTTTTAGTTTTGGTCATGTTGTTTTTAAGTTGCATAATATGTTTGACGTATTGTGTATTATTATTGTATATCTATCTATCTATCTGTCTGTCTGTCTGTCTGTCTGTCTGTCTGTCTGTCTGTCTGTCTGTCTGTCTGTCTGTCTGTCTGTCTGTCTGTCTGTCTGTGTGTCTGTCTGTCTGTCTTTTTGTTTTGGTCATGTCTGTCTTTATGTCTGTCTATCTATCTATCTATCTATCTATCTATCTATCTATCTATCTATCTAATCTATCTAATCTATCTAATCTATCTAATCTATCTAATCTATCTAATCTATCTAATCTATCTAATCTATCTATCCATCTATCTAATCTATCTATCTAAAACCGTAGGATGACCAAAACCTTATATTACAATACACACAGGAATACATGCACTAGTATAGAAACAAAGCACTCACTCACTCAATCTCTCTCACACACACACACACACACACACAGAACCTGTAAAGTCCACAGACAGCCTTTGATGCCTCTCCCTGGAGAATGTTTAGGCGCCTATACAGGGATTTACGCGACTTTACACGGCGGCACAAAACAGCTCCATGGCACCTTCTCTCACCGTTAATGTGAAGCTTGTTATTGATGTGAAGTCAGTGTGTGAACTATATCAGAGCCCAAATAGAGGGGTTAGCAAGGGAGCGTTGATCTACAATCTCATCACTTATCTTCAATGGAGAGGATTCAGTTTCCGCAGAATGTGGACTGATTTGCTTCTATGTCAGCAACTCAAGAATATCAATCAGGTAAAGATGGAGTCAGTGATTCTGGAGAACGCTTTTAGTCAAAATCAGTGAATATCTCCTCATGAGACGCTATAATAATAATGATCTTAGTGATTTTTGGAATAATCCAGTTTTAATACTCAACCTAGGCTCTGTAAACAAGCTTGTTGCTAGCTATGGTTTGCATACCAGGTTAACGAGCCTAGGCTTTGTATTAGTATTGTACCTTATAAATATTATCTCCTCCTTGGATACTCTTGTGGACTCAGGCATTTATTTTTTGGAGTTTGTCTTTTCAGTCCAAACACACAGAAAGAAAACCAGACCCTCGAAACAGGTTCTCTCACACACACACACACACACACACACACGCACACACACACACACACACACACACACACACACACACACACACACACACACACACACACACACACACACACACACACACACACACACACACACACACACACACACACACACTGGCCAAAACAAACTGGACTGAGGAGAAAACCACTAGGTATAATCAATTCACCACGGATATTTAGTGCTATTCGCCCATGGTCATCCCACTACGTCCAAAACACACAGAAAAACAAAGATCCGCCTCAAGACGAACTGGTTTATACACACGTTAGGGAAGCCAAGATTCTCAAAATGCTTTTATTTGTCACATGCTAATACAGTAGTTTACAGAGGCTAGGCTGTGTATTAACGCCAGATTTGTTTGTATCAGCGCACGTACAGTACAGGCAGCTTGCGGTTTGTGAGGAAATATTCACTGATTTTGACAACAAGCGTTCTCCAGAATCACTGACTACACTTTTTAACACCAAAATACAAATGAGAAATATTAATTAATCAATAAATCAAATCAAGTCTCCCTTTGGGGTGGCATTGGCAAAGTGTGTAGTGTCGTCTCCACTGGGTTGCAGGGTCGGTGGTTCGATCCCCCGTCTCCCCGCCACATGTCCAAGTGTCCTCGGGTGCTGAACCCTAAATGTCTCCTGATAGTTAGCTTGCACCCTGCGTGGTATCTGCTGCTGCTATCGGTATATGAATGTGTGTGTGATTTGGTGAATGTGTGTGTGATTGGGTGAATGTGTGTGTGATTGGGTGAATGTGTGTGTGATTGGGTGAATGTGTGTATGTATGAATGAATGTGTGTGTGAATGGGTGAATGTGTACAAAACAATGTAAAGCGCTTTGAGTCTGTGAAAAACCAGGGAAAAGAGCTTCATAAGTGGAGTCCATTTACCATTTCGAACAGGTAAAGCAAGTGTAAGGCAGTTTATTTTCATTTGTGGTTTTCATTGTGTGTAAATATTACTTTACTGTAACTGTCCACTTGTTTCATTTATTTTATTGTTTATTATTGTTTTTTTATTTTTTATTATTTACTTGTTCGAAATAAAAACATTTTCAATTCAATTCAGTTCAACTCCCACAGAGTTCAGATCACACAAAAACACACAGCGTCAAACCAAAATGGCCGAAACCACATTCACAGTATGTGCTGGAACGATGTGAACAACCGCGGTGGTAAACCTCTCCTTTGACTCTAAACTCACCTCTTCAAGAAAGCAAATGAGCCCTGAGCCCACCCATACCACACCTGACTCTAGTCCAAACCTCATTTTGAATTTGTTTTTGTATCTTGTTTTCCTGTTTTTCTTTATGTGTATTCTATGTGATGTAGAGCGTCTTTGAGTGACCTGCAAAAAAGCGCCATATAAAACCTATCAATTATTATCAATCTATCATCCATCTCCGCCAGAGGTTTCATGAGTGACTGTCTGTGGTTAGAGTTGCAACATCACAACCCTCTCAGTGAGCGTTAAATAAAATACCACACGCAGCGATGCATGGGTTGATAATAGGGAACAGAAATACACTGAATAACAATGTTCCACTTGGTCAGAGAAACCACATTTTAAAAGTGGAGTCAGCGATTTTTGGAGAACGCTTGTTTTTGTCAAAATGTACTCACAAGGTTCAAGGTCTTTATTGGTGTCTCAAGAGGGCAAATAGAGCAAGTGGTAGAGTAAAAGTTAACACATTAAAGTGCAGGTCATAAAGTCATATAGTGTAAAAATAAGTGCCAAGATATAAAGTTACTGACATTCACACACAGTGCACATGTGAGATAAAAAAAAGAGGTTTTTACTACACAGCCTAGGCTCTGTGAACTGGTACGTAAACAAAGGGCCCACCATAGCTAGCAACATGATAGTTTACAGAGCCGAGGCTGTGTATTTTTAGTAGTAAATCGTGAGGAGATATTCACTGATTATGGCAAAAATTGATTTTGACAACAAGCGTTCTCCAAAATCACTGACTACACCTCTAACCAAATTTTCAAGGTGTTTCATTTTTACTGTCAGCCAACCGGAACATTTTAACAAACTGTTTTGAGACATTCTAAGTGTGAGATTTCACAACAGTAACTTTCATTTCCTTCTGCCATCACAAACACAGTTGTTATTCCCACTGCAGCACTAGTGGTCAAGAGTTTCCCTTTTCAAAACTCAGCTTGAAGGCGCCGGCCTTTGCAGTGTAATGTTTTCCTTTACTAGAGGTAATGAATCATTCTTTTTGTTGTATAATTCTTTTTTTTTCATTACTTTTCAACTTCAAGAACAAGCAAACAAACAACACAACAGACAAGAGATACGTGCATACAGCTCCAGAAAAAATTCGGACCAGTTTGAGTCTAAAAAAAAATCTTCATCTCTACATTACTTATTGAAAATGCTCTTTAATGACAAAAAATGTATTGGAATTTGGTAGAAATGTTGTCAGTAGTTTATATTATAAAACCAAAATGTTCATTCTACTCAAACATATGCCTATACATAGTAAAACGAGAGACACTGAACATTTGGAGTGCAGGTCTCTTCATTTTTTCCAGAGCTGTATGTTTTTCATTGTTTGATCGGCAAGACATCCTCTCAAAAACATGCTGAAAATGCATCGGTAATGACCCGTACACGCTACTTCCTGCTCTGTAAAATGAAAAAAAGGCTGCATTCACAGTCCAAGCAATAAATCATTCTTATAGACATTAACATTTAACTTATCCTGGACATTAGGTTCACATATCCGTTTCTGGCATTAATTCAACCCTCCAAGGAGTTGCCAATTGCAATGCACGCTTCCTTTCCGCATAAATTATTTTAAATTAAATATTTTTTTAGCCTTTATTTACACAGCTTAATCCCATTGAGACCGGAGACTCTTTTATCTTTAAGGGAGACCTGTTCCCATTCACACGTTACCATTCACTCACCGATAGCAGGCTCACTATCGGGAGCAATTTAGGGTTCAGTGTGTTGCTCAGGGACACTTGGACATGTGGCGTATAACTTTTATCGGGCGTTAGGTTTAACATATCCGTCTCTGGCATCAATTCTATCCCCAAAGGAGTCGCCAATTACAACGCACACTTCCTTTACGCATAATTTAACATCACATTGTCTGCTATTTGAGTCCATATACTGTATTAATCAGCCTGGTTAGAAGGGTGTGCACACTTATATCAGCCTGGTTAGAAGGGTGTGCACACTTATATCAGCCTGGTTAGAAGGGTGTGCACACTTATATCAGCCTGGTTAGAAGGGTGTGCACACTTATATCAGCCTGGTTAGAAGGGTGTGCACATTATAGGCCGAGTCAGTGATTCTGGGGAATGCTTGTTGACAAAAAAAAAATCACTTTGTCAAAACCCGTGAGTACTGTATGTACTCACAATCCACTTCAGTGAGTTGACTGAAAAAACGTCAGGTGTTAATAAATGGTAAATGGACTTGACTTATAGCGCCTTCTAGCCGATCTTCTCAGCCCCAAAGCGCTTTACATTTCTTACCACATTCACCCATTCATACACACACTCACACACCGATGGTAGAAGCTGCCATGCAAGGCGCTCTCTGAACCATCGGGAGCAATTTGGGGTTCAGTGTCTTGCTCAGGGACACTTCGACATGTGGCGGGGAGACGGGGGATTGAACCTCCGACCCTGCACTCCAGAGGCGATCTCCCTACCCACTTTGCCACGGCCGCCCTTACACAGCCTAGGCTCTGTAAATGGGAAAGTAAACAAATGGGGCCCACCGGGGCTAGCAACATGCTTGCTTACAGAGCTAAGGCTGTGTTTTAACACTGGATTTAATTTTCATTTTATTTTAACAGCGCCCACACAGTACAGACAGGTAGTCAACAAGCGTTCGCCAGAATCATTGACTCCACCTTTAAAGATGCATGTAGAACTCCTCACACACATGTTTGCCTTAGTTTTCAAATGAGGCTCCAGACAGACAGACAGACAGACAGACAGACAGACAGACAGACAGACAGACAGACAGACAGACAGACAGACAGACAGACAGACAGACAGACAGACAGACAGACAGACAGACAGACAGACAGACAGACAGACAGACAGACAGACAGACAGACAGACAGACAGACAGACAGACAGACAGACAGACAGACAGACAGACAGACAGCATATGGGGCTCCAAGAAGAAGAAAAAAAAATTTAAGTGTGGGGAATGTCAAAAGGCCAGACCACAGGCTTCACAGACGGCCAAACCAAAGTTTAATTTCTTTCTTTGTTATGAGAGAGTCTGCACGGCTCCACATGACTATATACAGGTGGATGAGCTGCCTTATCCATTGTGTGTGTGTGTGTGTGTGTGTGTGTGTGTGTGTGTGTGTGTGTGTGTGTGTGTGTGTGTGTGTGTGTGTGTGTGTGTGTGTGTGTGTGTGTGTGTGTGTGTGTGTGTGTGTGTGTGTGTGGTTGTCTGTGTGTGTGGGAGAAAGAGAGAATTGGCTGGGGCCTACTGACCAGGTACCATTGTGTATTATGGTGTAAGCACTAAAGCCCTAAGCAGATAACCAACACAGTATGGACTGTTAACGTGCTAGAGAAACATTTCACGCCCGTGGTGTTGTTCTAGCTTTCGTAAGGACTCAGGTTTCCTGGGAGGTAATAAAGGTGCTGGGGCCGCCATGAAATCCAATGTAAACTCCTACAAGCTTTGGAATGTAAACTCCTACAAGACACTGGAACACTATGGTGTGTGTGTGTGTGTGTGTGTGTGTGTGTGTGTGTGTGTGTGTGTGTGTGTGTGTGTGTGTGTGTGTGTGTGTGTGTGTGTGTGTGTGTGTGTGTGTGTGTGTGTGTGTGTGTGTGTGTGTGTGTGTGTGTGTCTGTGTGTGGCCATTAAGGGCTGAAGGGAACTAAGACACAATCGCAGTCTTCAACAACAGTTTCATGATGAGTCGTTGAGGTTCCCATAGCTAACACTGGATCGGCAAAATCAGTGAATATCTCCTCTATTTTTTTTATGACCTTAGAATGAGCCTTTTATATCTACATAGGAGCGGGGCGCTGAGGCCGCCATGTTGCACCGCCATGTTTCTACAGTAGCACAGAACGGACAAACTTAACGGCCTTACACGTTATATATACTGTACATACACACACTCACTCTAACAGACCGAGTCTTCTGTTGCTTTCACGGAACATATTTGTACATTTGTTTGTGTGACGTTTTTTTTGTGTGACGTTTTTCTATATAGTGGGCGTCCTGGGGAAATGCACCTGTTGAAAGACCAAGAAGAAGAAGAAGTACTATAGAAAGTTTTTTGGCATTTTAAAAAGCGTTGAGATGGACAACAGTGTATTAGCGCGGACAGACAGTATTCAGACAGACAGTATTGGCCTCACCCAGGCAGCCGTTACTGCTGTAAAACGCGCTGTTGGGTTTTATTAAGTGTCCAAAGTTCTTAAAGAAAAACGCCTGGCGACTTTAAAGGCTCTGTGTTGTTCTTAATGGGTCTCAGATGTGTCTAGTAATGACACACAACAAACACCAAACAGGCAGCGCAGATTAAGACCACAGGCACAGTGGAGATAGTCGGATAGCATTCTCTATATTCTGTATTGTTGCTGCTTTTTTCCTCTATTTTACTTGTATTTTGCATATTTTCCTGTTTCCTTCTTGGCGTTCAGTCTGTGGAAAACAAAGGAATAATTTCACTGTATGACTGAGAACATGTTTCTTATTGTGCATATGACAATACACACTTTGAATCTGGAATCTTTAATAACATGGACCAAGAAGACGGATTTGGGAAGTTCAAGGATATGTAAATGTATTAATATTGTAAAAGTCACAGTCAGAACTATGTATTTTAAAGGTGTAGTCAGTGTTGTCAAAATCAGTGAATATCTCCTCATGATCCACTACTTGTCTGTACAATGTGTTTGTGCTGAAAAAGAAATCCAGTGTTAATACTGTATACAGCCTAGGCTCTGTAAACGGGCATGTTGCTAGCTACGGTGGGCCTCCAATGTTTACTTACCCTTTGTTTACATACCAATTAACAGAGCCTTGGCTGTGTATTAACACTGGGTTTTATTTTCAGTGCACACACAGTACTGACAGGTAGTGGATCGTGAGGAGATATTCACTGATTTTGACAACAAGCGTTCTCCAGAATCACTGACTCCACCTTTAACTTAATGTGGAGTGACATCTGCTCAGCACGCTCAGGGTTAGATAGCGCCGTCAGTCTTTCACCCAGATGATAAACAGCTCATCCGTGACAGTAATGAGCAGGTGTAGAGTTGAACAAAAGGAAATTATAGGATTTATGACGGTTCTTGACACGAAAGCACACGGCCTATTCTGTAATGACAGGGTCTACGTTACGAGCAGCACACGTATCACCTCAGCCAAGATGGGTCAGCCATAGTACAGCGCCCCTGGAGCAGTTTGGGGTTAAGTATCTTGCTCATAGACACAATGGTAAAGATGGTGGGCACCATAGATGTAATAGCATCCACCACTAGTTTTACTACTAACACCCTCCTGTCCGGTGCCGGGGATCCAACCAGAGACCTCATGGTTACTGGGAGGAGGAACCAGAGACCTCATGGTTACTGGGAGGAGGAACCAGAGACCTCATGGTTACTGGGAGGAGGAACCAGAGACCTCATGGTTACTGGGAGGAGGAACCAGAGACCTCATGGTTACTGGGAGGAGGAACCAGAGACCTCATGGTTACTGGGAGGAGGAACCAGATACCTCATGGTTACTGGGAGGAGGAACCAGAGACCTCGTGGTTACTGGGGGGGGAACCAGAGACCTCATGGTTACTGGGAGGAGGAACCAGAGACCTCATGGTTACTGGGGGGAACCAGAGACCTCATGGTTACTGGGAGGAGGAACCAGATACCTCGTGGTTACTGGGAGGAGGAACCAGAGACCTCATGGTTACTGGGAGGAGGAACCAGAGACCTCATGGTTACTGGGAGGAGGAACCAGAGACCTCGTGGTTACTGGGGGGAACCAGAGACCTCATGGTTACTGGGAGGAGGAACCAGAGACCTCATGGTTACTGGGAGGAGGAACCAGAGACCTCATGGTTACTGGGAGGAGGAACCAGAGACCTCATGGTTACTGGGGGGAACCAGAGACCTCATGGTTACTGGGAGGAGGAACCAGAGACCTCATGGTTACTGGGAGGAGGAACTAGAGACCTCATGGTTGCCAGAGGTCTCATCTTAATTCTAGGACATCCCTGTTTTAGGTGCTGACAGAGAAATCACTTGAGTTTTATTGGCAAAAGTATCTCAACTAAAAGTCAAATTAAAAGCATTTTTTTTTCTGTCTGTCTGTCTGTCTGTCTGTCTGTCTGTCTGTCTGTCTGTCTGTCTGTCTGTCTGGCTGGCTGGCTGGCTGGTAGGTCGGTCGGTAGGGGTGCAACTTGGTTCCAGACTAAAGTATTTCAGGAATTTTTTGTTGGGTTCCTACGAGATGTTTCATGGTCCCCAGAGGAAGAATTCATGACCTGTCAATCACTTAGCCGGTGTAATAAATCCCCAAATGCCTGTGAAAACATTTGTTCAAGGCATTTATGATTTCCAGATGTTTAAGAAAGCTTTTCCGATTCGACAAGACAGTGCCCATCCACTCAACTCAGAGGTCATGTTGTTGCTATCTGGCCTTCGTCTGTGTGTCCCTATAAGATCACCAAAAACAAATACAAGTATTATTTTGTCCCTTCAGCCATTAGAGCAATCAATGCGGCCAGCAGCAGGTAAATGCTGCAGATGCTGATCTGAGTTTTGTGCTGTTGATAATTTTAATTTTTTTAATTTAATTTTTAATTTTTATATCCTGGCACTTTATTTTGAAGCACTTTCTGTCTCCTCAGGCCTTCTTGCCGATTTTCTCAGCCCCAAAGCGCTTGACATATCTTACCACATTCACCCACTCATACACCGATGGCAACTTGTATTGTCGTTTTTTTTTAACTACTACCTCCTTTGCTGTAAACAAATTTGCCCTCGTGGGACATTTAATACAAACCTTGAACCTTGAACCAGATGACGTATCCTACTGAACTGTGAGATGTATGATCTTCTAAAGCACGTTTCAAAGCAGGTCTGCCCCTGTACAAGCACATATACACGCTTCACAGAAATGACTATAAACTCAGAATAGAAAGTCTTTTTGCACACTTTAGGAGGCTCAAATTGCATGTAATCTCAGTGACCAAAGGACTGGATTCCTTGGGGCTTTGCACTAGTAAAGGTAGAGAAGTGGCACCGCTGAAATTTGCATGTTTGGTTAAGCTAAATATGGCAACTGCGAAACTGACGAACCAAGTGTAGAATCGATTTTTTAACTTTTCAAAGCAGAGAGAGAAACACATATAATAGAAAATTCATAACAACACAAGATAAGATACTTTCAAAGGCTCACAGCTGCACCAGTGAGAATGGAAGAAAGTATTGAAAAAGTTAGATGTTTCAGTTTGAGAAGCACTTTCTGCATATGAACTCAACGTGGCTAATTTTTACAATCTGCAGTCTATTATTATTATTTTTTTTTAATTGCTATAAATTGATGCACTAATCTGTGAACTGTGAAAGCTGGCAACAGTTGCACATTTCAATTTATTATTATTTTTTAATTTAAATTTTTTTTTTTCTTTTTTTTTTTTTTCCTCCCCTCCCTTTATAAAAAAAAAAAAAAAAAAAAAAAAAAATAAAACCTTTTTTTCTCCTGTTTGTGGTTTTGTTGGAATTTTTTTTTTTTGGAATATTTTATAAAAAAACCATTTCTCCACTTTTTTTTTTTTTTGGTTTTGTTTTTTTCTTTTTTTTAATTATTTTTTCTTTTTTTTTTGAAATTCTTATGCACTGGCAGAGCTAGTATTCTGTACTGTTATCAATGAGTTACAGCTACTTATGCACATGGACCATCCATAACACTTTTTTATCCTGGCTCTGTATTGTGGGCTCATGTTTTTTGTATGTGTGGGATATGTATATACTGTGTGTGTGTGTGTGTGTGTGTGTGTGTGTGTGTGTATGCTGGCTGCTGGAACACCTACATTTCCATGCTGGGATGAATAGAATAAATCTTATCTTACAACGTAGAGATGGTGGAGCAATGTGTCTGTTCTCAAAGGGTGTGTAGCAACCAAAACTGTAATTATTTTCCTGTTTTTTTAATGTAATAAAAGTTGATAATGTAGCAACTTGCTCAACAAAAATATAAACGCAACACTTTTGTTTTTGCTCCCATTTTTCATGAGATGGACTTAAAGATCTAAAATTCATTCCAGATACACAATATTACCATTTCTCTCAAAACATTGTTCACAAATCTGTCTAAATGTGTGATAGTGAGCACTTCTGCTTTGCTGAGATAATCCATCCCACCTCACAGGTGTGCCACATCAAGATGCTGATCTGACATCATGATTAGTGCACAGGTGTGCCTTAGACCTTATTTTTGTTATTTTAGATATTATTTTTACCTTAGCTTTATTCATTTTTTTTATCTATTTTTATTGTACCTTATTTTTGGCCTGTACAGCACTTTGTCTCTGCTCTGGTTTGATGAAAGCGCTTTATAAATAAAGTTGAATTGGATTGGATTGGAAAGCTTTATGACCAAAATGTAAAAAGTTATTTATCCTAAAAGTAGGTGCTGAAGGCAGGGCTGTCACGTGATTATTTAGTAGTGGTTGATTTCACATTAGGTAAAATAAGTTACATAATATTTACAATAAATACATTTTAAATGTGCAAAAAAACATATTTGAAAGTTACTCTTACCTTCATCCTGATACATCAACATCAGGGTTGTTGCGAAGATCCAAAAATAAGTGAGATCCATTCCTGTTGCCTTCTCAGAGTCCCGGTAAAAGGTAAAAGAATTTGACCCAAAGCAAGCTCACTATGTCCACAGAAATCCCACTTTCTCCAGTGATAAGAAAGTTAAACGGCCACGAAAAAAACCAAATTATATTTTCAACACCTTTCAATCGGAGCCCGGGAGGGTGTCCTGCAAAGGCATGAAGATCCCTTTGAAAAAGCTTAAAAAACACAAAAAAATACTTCCTGAATTAATACCAGCAATGTGAAATGTCCACTTCTTCATCCAGTTGTTTAAGTGCTGAAATGCGCTTGCAGATGACACCCAGGTGCAGGGCTTAAAGTTGAGGGCGTAGGGCAGTTATCCTAAGGGGCTGTAGAGCTCTCCAAACGCAGGCAGGAGAATGTGAACACAGCTGTATTGAGCTGGATAATGAGAGAGAGAGAGAGAGAGAGAGAGAGAGAGAGAGAGAGAGAGAGAGGGGAGTGATATACCCTGCGTTCCAAATCACATAATCTTTTTTTTTTTTTTTACTACACTACATACTAAAGTACAGATGAGTTTTATGGCCACAGACAGGAGAGAAAAAAAATCAGATAATGACGATTTTTTTTTCATTATGTCGAGAAATGTCAAGAAGATAGACGAATACTCCAATATGCGAGTATTGGAGCTAGTGGTGCATTTTATGTATTTTCAGCGTACTACAATTGAGGTGCATGTATTGGGAAAACCTGAATCTTTTTTCTAGAAAATAATGGTTATTATTAAATAAAAAAAAAGGAAATGTAAAGGTGCTCCAAGGAACTTTCAGTGTGTGTTCATTCTAGCGCCCCCTTTGGACAAAAGTGGTAGTGTTTTTTCTACGCCAGCTGTTGTTCCTGGGTGAGCGTATACCCATGACAAAGGCATTAAGAAAAACTTTATAAAAATAGCATTCTTTACACTGATGGTCTCGTTTGCTGTTAGATGTAATTCATGATCATCAGAGGAGAAATGAGACTGTTTCAGAAATATTTAAAAGTTCCTCATAGCACCTTTTAATATCGTTTTGTATTTAATATTTTAATACTGTTTCCCTTGAGCCCAAGATGGTCGTTAGTTAAATGTCTTGAAAGAGCTACGAGATTGGATCGGATAGGGAGGTTAGTACATTTGAAATATGTGTTTTCTCATTCATACTCCAACCAAATAAGTTTCTTAAACCTGCAGTGTGTAGAATTTTGGGTTTTATTTCCTAGCATATTTTGCAGAAAATAATTATCATATCCATAAGTACGTGTAATTTAGTGCATAATGGCTGAATTTTTTTTTTTAGAATAATTTTTTTTTTCCTTAGAAAGGGTCTCATATATGTCCATATTTCTCCATACTTTGGACCAAGGCCTTGTCACCGCCATTTTGGAAGTGTCATATTTGGAATGTCATCAGGTGCATTGTTTAAAATTTAGAATTGTTCTTGTCCTTGAAGGCCACTGTAGCTTCTGTTATTATTGAAAAGGGGTTCGGTTACCCAGGGAGCGTTGCATTCTAGAACTTTCTAGAACTTACTAGATGATGTCATATTACACACTGCAACTTTTAAGTGAATTAAAAGTTCAAAAAATATTCCCACGATCAATCATTTTAGCTGTTTTTTTAAGCATCCCTACTACTTTGGCAGACCATTCTATTACAGTGTTAGTTTTGGATTGAATTACTGAGACTGTCTAAGACATACAAATTTGAAATATGTGTTTGCTCTTTCAAACTTGATTCTTAAAAGGTGCTCCGAGGAACATTCAGTTTGTGTTCATTCTAGCGCCCCCTTTGGACTAAAGCGGTAGTGCTTTTACCACGTCAGCTGTTGTTCCTGGGTGAGCATTTATATACCCATGATTTAGGCATTAAGAAAAACTATATACATAATAGCATTCTTTGCACTGATGGTCTCGTTTGCTGTTACATGTAATTTATGATCATCAGAGGAAAATTAAACTGTTTCAGAAATATTTTAAAGTTCCTCGTAGCGACTTAAAGTCAATTAAAAGTGCGGAAATATATATAGCCACGATCGATCATTTTAGCATTTCTTTTGTTAGGCTCCTTACTACTTTGGCGGACAATTCTGTTGGATTGAATGACTTGAGTTGTTGCCTGTTGACTTAAAGAGATGAGTGTGAGGTCATTTGGAACAGAATACTGTGCACACACACACACACACACACACACACACACAGAAAATGACAAAACCACACACACACAAAAAACGTTTTATCTTTTTTTGGGCCCCGGTTTTAGGGGAAGTTGGCTCCCAGTCTTTTTTGGAAGTCTAACCAAACTCTGGCCCGTTGTGGTAAAAACCAAGAATCATAAAGACATTAACGAGGACAATCCAAACATCTGGGAGACAGACTCTCTACACTGCTCCAAAAAAAGACTGTTTTTCTTTTTCTTTTTCTTGTTTTCGGTTGGGTTCCCCCGTCCAAAATTGCTCTACTACCAGATCTCGTAAAATGATCTTAGGAGAACCGGGTTTCCTGACATCTAAATAGCAATAGGAAGTGAGCCCCACCGCCACAAACAGACCAACACATTTAACTTTGATTTAAATTCTTGTCACCCAGGTTAAAGCTGCAGTGTGTAGAATTTTGGGTTTTATTTCCTAGCAGATTTTGTAGAAAGTAATTATAACATCCATAAGTACATATAATTTAGTGCATAATAGCTGAAAAAAATGTTTTGAATTATTATTTTTTTCCCTTAGAAATGGTCTCATATATGTCCATATTTCTCCATATTTTGGACCAAGGCCTAGTGCCGCCATCTTGAAAGTGTCATAGTTGGAATGTCATCAGGTGCATTGTTTAAAATTTAAAATTGTTCTTGTCCTTGAAGGCCACTGTAGCTTCTGTTATTATTCGAAAGCGTTGGGGTTACCCAGGGAGCGTTGCATTCTAGAACTTTGTAGAACTTTCTTGATGATGTCATATTACACACTGCACCTTTAAGTTTTTTTTTTCTGAAGAAGTGTATGAGTCCGAGAGCCCATATTTGGCAACGGAACGGTGTTGACAATACTTCAAGCTATAGTGCGTAACTTTTTTTTATATAAATGAAAGTTGGTTAATATTCAAGCCATCGCCAAACGAGTTGACACAAAGTTGATTAAGCCTATTATCAGCTCCACAAAACTCTCTCTGTATTTCTCAGTATGGCAGCGTTTACTGGTGTCTCCCCCCCCCCCCCCCGCCCCTCTGACACTGGTGCAGGAGCTCAGAAAAATCCCCAAGAAGAGCCCAAGAAATGTTTCAGTTGTTGATTCTACTGCTAAGAAAAAACCTGGACGTACAGCAGAAGGTTGGCTGCAGAAATCTATCTATCTATCTATCTATCTATCTATCTATCTATCTATCTATCTATCTATCTATCTATCTATCTATCTATCTATCTATCTATCTATCTATCTACCTACCTATCTATCTATCTATCTATCTATCTATCTATCTATCTATCTATCTATCTATCTGTCTGTCTGTCTATCTGTCTGTCTGTCTGTCTGTCTGTCTGTCTGTCTGTCTGTCTGTCTGTCTGTCTGTCTTCATTAGTCATACTCATGGCATCATCCTGGGAGTGTTTTGAAATTAAATGTAATGTTGAGAACAAAGTAAAAATATAGGTTATGTGATATGTCAAGTAGCTTAGTGTGTGTGTGTGTGTGTGTGTGTGTGTGTGTGTGTGTGTGTGTGTGTGTGTGTGTGTGTGTGTGTGTCTTAAGGGAAGATAATTAGAGAGCAGAAGTGAAATGGAAACAACAGTGTGTGTGTGTCGCTCCCACTGCCTCGAGATACGGCGCAATTACAGAGGAGGCGCGAGATAATGGGCGAGGTGTCTGTGTGTGAGAGTGTGTGTGTGGGTTTGAGAGAGAGAGAGAGAGATTGAGTGAGTGAGATAGAGGGAGAGAGAGAGTGTGTTTGTGTGTGTGTGTGTGTGTGTGTGTGTGTGTGTGTGTGTGTGTGTGTGAGACAGTCTGTGTGTGTGCGTGCTAGCCTGGCATTTCCAGACCTGCCACTAGGCACTGGCAAATTAAATTTGCTGCGCCTGTTGGTCTGGACACTCTCCATTGAAGCTTTTTCAAAAAGTCAAGAAAATCCGACGTTTCAATTGGTTCTATCTAATATGGGCGGGCCAGAGCCCTTTATATGGTGCTCTGGGGAGGACGTAACCGGATGACGACAGTGACGTGCATGCGACGTCGAAGCCGTGATAGTAAACATCAAAGATGGCTGCGGATATGTTGTGTGAGTTTGAGACTGCTTTGGCCTCGACCCTTAACAATTTGGAAGACGGCACTCAAATCTTTCATTAGCAAGTAAGTGGAATGTTCCGTTTTGCCGACCGACAACGGCAAACGTTTAATTTAACAGTTAATCCCGCTGTTGGCTAAACGAACGAGGCTTAATACGTCACCTTGCTCATTGCTCTGATTGGTTGTAGTACTATCCAATTGCGTGCAGTGGCATTTGAAATGCAGAATTTGAGCATTGTGTTAAAAAAATATTAATTTACTGACCGAGTCATGTGATCTGTAATGGATGTAAAACAGACAAGATGGAGTCCGTTCGTTGAGAGTGTTTCACGTTAAATACAGTTCATTTTAGGGCGACTGTGGCTCAGGTGGTTAAGCGGGTTGGCCAATGATCAAAGGGTTGGAGGTTCGATTCCCGCCCGGCCACCTGTGTCATGGCTGTTGTGTCCTTGGGCAAGACACTTCACCCACCTTGCCTTGTGTGAATGTGTATGATTGCTGTGTGTTTGAGGTGGTGGTCTGAGGGGCCGAGTGGCGCGGAATGGCAGCCACGCTTCCGTCAGCCTGCCCCAGGGCAGCTGTGGCTACTATCGTAGTTTACCACCACCGGTATGACTGTGTGTGAACGAATTGAACCTGGAACCCTGTGAAGCGCTTTGAGTCAACAACATCGAAATAAACCATAAATCCAACAATTTGTCATTGTCAACATCACTATTTGACCAATCATGTTACCTTCCTACAGAGACATCATCACTGTCCTCATTTCACTGGAGAGGACACATCACACACACACACACACACACACACACACACACACACACACCTCTTACTGGAGAGGGAGCATTAAGTCTGTGGTTAGAATAAGTGTCTCGATGTCTGTTGGGCTGAGTCAGACTGGAGGAAAAACCCAAACGATTCATTCAAAATCATATCTGTTTAAAGTCGCTCCGAGGAACTTTAATGTATTTCTGAAACAATCAAACTTTTCCTCTGATGATGAGGAATTACATGTAACAGCAAACGAGACCATCAGTGCAAAGAATGCTATTTTTATATAGTTTTTCTTAATGGCTTTGTCATGGGGTATACGCTCACCCAGGAACAACAGCTGGCGTGGTGAAAACACTACCGCTTTTGTCCAAAGGGGGCGCTAGAATTAACACACACTGAAAGTTCCTCAAACTAATTATTTTTCTGGCAAGCTTCGTAGCAGGGAAGTATGGGTACTGGAATGCAGGGATCATTTATTTCAGGTGAGACCAAAACGTGGCACAACCCTTTCTAAATTCATCCAAAAATAATTTAAATTGACAATTTAAACATTGCTATTGTAGACATAATAGAGGGATACAACTATTTGTATTGAGTATATCTTATATCGGATTTTGTTTTTTTTATTTCCTGCGCAGTTATCTTTTTAATTTTGTTGTTGTAAATGGGTTAAAATAAAATTCAATCTAAGAAAACACACACACACACACACACACACACACACACACACACACACACACACACACACACACACAGCACCTTGGAAACTGACAGTCAGAAAGTCAGACAGTCAAGTGCCAAACAGCTCCGGCCGACATCATTTCGTGATTGGTCTGAACTATGAAAACCACTTAATTCTGTCTCTAAATCCACGAATTTACTGTCCAACCGTCAAAGACCGGATCAACATTCCAGAGAGAGGGAGGGAGGGAGAGAGAGGGAGAGAGAGAGAGAGTGGGAGGGAGAGAGAGAGAGAGAGAGTGGGAGGGAGAGAGAGAGAGGGAGAGAGAGAGGGAGGGAGGGAGAGAGCGAGAGAGAGAGAGGAAGAGAGAGAGAGGGAGAGTTCCAGGGATCACATTTTCCTGTGAGGAAAGTTTGTTTATTCAGTTATGAGAATATACCTTAGAAAATGTTTCACTTCTCTGACACACACAAAGTTACACATTGCACCTTTAATAGCCGAGCCCTACCAAAAACACCTGCTATATTTGAGGACTTGTATTAGGATTGGGGCCAGAGAAGGACAGAGAAGGACATTGGGACATTTCTGTGGCTAACCATTCACCAAAGTTTGACCTAAACCATTAACACAACAGTTTTCACCTCAGGTCAGACACTGCATCATGTTAAAGCAGCAGTGTGTAGAATTTTGGGTTTTATTTCCTAGCAGATTTTGTAGAAAGTAATTATAATATCCATAAGTACGTTTAATTTAGTGCATAATAGCTGACATTTTGTTTTGAATTAGAAAGGGTCTCATATATGTCCATATTTCTGCATATTTTGGACCAAGGCCTAGTGCCGCCATCTTGAAAGTGTCATAGTTGGAATGTCATCCGGTGCATTGTTTAAAATTTAGAATTGTTCTTGTCCTTGAAGGCCACTGTAGCTTCTGTTATTATTCTAAAGGGGTGGGGTTACCCAGGGAGCATTGCATTCTAGAACTTTGTAGAACTTTCTTGATGATGTCATATTACACACTGCATCATGTTAATCCTACATCCCAGTCACATAAATTTGATAATCATTTATTTATCTAATTCAGGACAGTACACATTAATGAACATGTGCAGCAGTACACGTAAATATGCCAGATTGTCGCCCGGGGGCTAATGTCCATCCGTAGTCCATTAGGCAGGTTGATGTTACAATAAAAGGGACAAAGATATACAACAGAAATATTTGCTATGAAATACAGAGAAACAGAAAGAAAGAAAAGTAAAACGGGATAGTTCATTATTAGGATTAGTAGGTTAAACAAATACACAATTAATACACAACTAATAAGGTACAGCATACATTTAGAGGTGGTTGCGATTGTGTTGTTTGAAATCGGGTTACATTGGTTTCTGCATTGGCCAAAAGTTAACAAATCTCTTTCAAATCTTCTAATGATCTATCTATCTATCTATCTATCTATCTATCTATCTATCTATCTATCTATCTATCTATCTATCTATCTATCTATCTATCTATCTATCTATCTATCTATCTATCTATCTATCTATCTATCTATCTATCTATCTATCCATCTCCAGGTAAAAATTCCTTGAGAATGACCTTTAGCCAAGAAAGCAGCAGTAGTACAGTTCTAACACATTTTTTCTGTAACATAAAAATCGAATCTAGACTGGCTTTGTATGTGCTTGCCCATACTATATTGCCATAGGATATAAAGGGATAAATAAGGCAGTAATATAAATCCATACAAATTTTTCTTGACAACACGGGTCTTACTCGTCGTATAACCCCAATGTTTCTCGCTAATTTATTGGACACCTGTGATATGTGTTTTTTTCCAACTGAGCTTATTGTCAATAAAAACCCCTAAGAACTTAACATTGGAAACATTTTCAAGTGCATTGTTCGCCATAAAAATTGGCTGGATATGATCAGATAGAATAATATTTTTATGCTTAAATATCATAAAAGTACACTTCTCTACATTAAGGGATAATTTGTTAAATTTGAACCAGTTATCCAACCGATCAAGTACGCTGTTCATTCGATCGATCAACTTGTGTTCATCTTTATCGGTAATGAAAATATTTGTGTCATCGGCATACAAAATAAAAAGAGCTTCTTCAGATATTAAATGCAAATCATTTATGTAAATAAGGAATAAAAGAGGTCCAAGTATGGAACCTTGAGGAACTCCACACTGTAGATGACTGTAAGTCGAGTTAGCTCCATTCCATACTACATACTGTTTCCTGTTGTACAGATAACTTTTAAACCAATCAAGCTCAGTCCCAGAAACCCCATGAGCCTGAAGCTTAGTTAATAATATATTCGGATCAACGGTATCAAAAGCCTTAGACAAATCAATGAACACTCCAATTGTGAGTTCCTTGTTGTCTAAAGCTGTAGATATTCTGTTAACTAATTGGACCAGGGCCATAGAGGTAGAATGTTTTGCACGGAAACCAAACTGATAATCATACAATAAGTTATTGTCTTTAAGATGTGTAATTAATCTATTATATACAATGTTTTCGAGAATGTTGGCGAAGCAAGGTAAGAAATTGGTCTATAATTTGAAAATATTGATGGATCCCCATTTTTAAATATGGGAATAACCTTAGCCCATTTCAGTTGGTCTGGTACTACACCTGTTTGAAGAGAACAGTTAAAAACATGACACAGTGGCTTTACAATGGTGGGGAGACACTGCTTCACTAATTTCATTTTGAGATCATCATAACCAGCACTTGTTGACTTTAGACTTGATACAATATCCCATATTTCTTTTTCATTCACAGGAGCAAAATGAAACATTGGTTGACTGGAAGGAGGTGCTGTACCGTGAGAATAAAGTGGTGTTAGAGGGATTTTAGCAGCCAAAGCGGGACCAATATTGACAAAATAATTATTGAATTCTTCTGCAATTTCAATGGGATCCTCAATACTGGAATCGTTATTATAAAATATGCTCTGAGAATTAATTTTTGATGAGGGTTTGTTGATAACTTCATTAATGATGGCCCATGTCTTTTTCATATCATTTTTAAATGTATTTATTACATGGCACTTTGAGAATCCTATGTAAATCACAGCATTCTACAGGTCTGTTATTTCCAGCTAGCAGACCGCTGTCAAGGGTGACCGTTGCTATGAATAGGAAATATTGTAGCTATAGTGACGTTCTGACCAGCGTCTTCACAACCATCTCAACCTCCGTTGACGTTTTGGAAATAGGCTAGGTTATTCACTTTTATTTAAAATGGAATTGTTTCCTAAACTAAATTTCAATATTTTCGGAGAGAACGGCACATTGGAGACTTGGCTGAGGGAGAAAGAGTCACCAGAAAAGCAGAGACACAAACGACACAAGCAGCTGGACGAACAAGAACTGAACCAGGTAGAGGAAGATCGGCATGAAATCAACACTAAAAGAAATACGGCATGGGCCATGACTACCTTCAAAGATTGGCTTAATGAAAACGATGGGTCAAAAAACCTTGAAGCGTACGGGGCGGAACACCTAAACAGCCTCCTGCGGGCTTTCTACCCGTCTGTACAAAAAAGTGACGGCAACAGCTACTCTGTAGCCAGTTACATTGCCCTGAGGGCTGGGATATGCCGTTACTTTTCAAATCATGACATTATTAATTCGCAATCATTCAAGTCCAGTAACGTAGTCTTTAAATCAGTAGTTAAAAAAATCCGCAAAACTGGAAAGGATGTCAGCCAGCACCATCCCGCCCTGTCACAAGCCGACCTGCAGAAACTCAGGGGCTCTGAAGTGTTGTCATCTAACACAGCGATCGGACTTGTCCGCAAAGTGTGGTTCGATGTACAACTCCACCTGGCAAGACGCGGACGTGAGGGAAATAGAGAGCTGACACGGAATTCCTTCGACTTAAAAACAGATGAGAAGGGCAACGAATACGTCACGCTCTCCCACAACGCAGAAACGAAAAATCATAAAGATTCAAGGGACCCTTGCCAGCAAAACAACAGAGGATACATATCAGCAGAGCCGGGAAATCCCAATTGCCCCGTTGCCAGTTTTAAAAAATATTTGTCCCTCTGCCCCCCTGATGCCACGGCCTTTTACCTTCACCCGCTAAAGAAAGATCAGCTGCTACTCAACACACAGCAAGTGTGGTATTCTCTTGAGCCGATGGGGCACAACTTCCTCGGGCAGATGTTGCCTAAAATCAGCGTGGCCGCCGGACTACAGCGCTACACCAACCACAGCTTGAGGAGCACCGCTGTCCAGCTCCTCTCTCAGGCTGGCCTCGGGAGCAGGGAGATTATGTCAGTAACGGGACACAGGTGTGAGAGCAGCTTGAAGAGCTACTGGACGCCCAGCAGCACAGACCGGGAGAAGTGGAGCAATATCATATCGGGAAACGACAACAGATCAGGTTAGCCGCTCTCTTTAAACAGATAGTAGTCTCATATCGTTATTGCTTTACAAGTTGTAGCCTAACAGTAAACTATGTGTTCACAGATGTGCCCGCTGCAGCACCACAGCAGGAGGAAACCAGAGACGTGACATTTAATGTCCCGCATGACGTCCCTTTTTCTCTGTCTAACTTCACCATCAACGGAAACGTGCAATTCAACATACACTACAAATAGCCTAGTTACCGTTGCTAGGAAGGACGTTCTGGGAATTCCGACCACAGCGGACTGTTTTTATGTATTTATTTGAATAAATCTTGCTTTAATCAATATTTTGCCTCACATTGATTGATTAATTTAGTTTGTAGCCATGTAATAAGCGGGATAATGTAGAGCGAACGGGTCACTCGCGAGAAATAAAGACCGACAAGCTGAACAAGAGCCCTCCGCTGCGCGTCGGGCTCCTGTTCATCTTGTCGGTCTTTATTTCTCGCGAGTGACCCGTTCGCTCTACATTATCCCTTACATAAATAAGGCAGTAATATAAATCCATACAAATTTTTCTTGACAACACGGGTCTTACTCGTCGTATAACCCCAATGTTTCTCGCTAATTTATTGGACACCTGTGATATGTGTTTTTTTCCAACTGAGCTTATTGTCAATGAAAACCCCTAAGAACTTAACATTGGAAACATTTTCAAGTGCATTGTTCGCCATAAAAATTGGCTGGATATGATCAGATAGAATAATATTTTTATGCTTAAATATCATAAAAGTACACTTCTCTACATTAAGGGATAATTTGTTAAATTTGAACCAGTTATCCAACCGATCAAGTACGCTGTTCATTCGATCGATCAACTTGTGTTCATCTTTATCGGTAATGAAAATATTTGTGTCATCGGCATACAAAATAAAAAGAGCTTCTTCAGATATTAAATGCAAATCATTTATGTAAATAAGGAATAAAAGAGGTCCAAGCATGGAACCTTGAGGAACTCCACACTGTAGATGACTGTAAGTCGAGTTAGCTCCATTCCATACTACATACTGTTTCCTGTTGTACAGATAAATTTTAAACCAATCAAGCTCAGTCCCAGAAACCCCATGAGCCTGAAGCTTAGTTAATAATATATTCGGATCAACGGTATCAAAAGCCTTAGACAAATCAATGAACACTCCAATTGTGAGTTCCTTGTTGTCTAAAGCTGTAGATATTCTGTTAACTAATTGGACCAGGGCCATAGAGGTAGAATGTTTTGCACGGAAACCAAACTGATAATCATACAATAAGTTATTGTCTTTAAGATGTGTAATTAATCTATTATATACAATGTTTTCGAGAATTTTGGCGAAGCAAGGTAAGAAATTGGTCTATAATTTGAAAATATTGATGGATCCCCATTTTTAAATATGGGAATAACCTTAGCCCATTTCAGTTGGTCTGGTACTACACCTGTTTGAAGAGAACAGTTAAAAACATGACACAGTGGTTTTGCAATGGTGGGGAGACACTGCTTCACTAATTTCATTTTGAGATCATCATAACCAGCACTTGTTGACTTTAGACTTGATACAATATCCCATATTTCTTTTTCATTCACAGGAGCAAAATGAAACATTGGTTGACTGGAAGGAGGTGCTGTACCGTGAGAATAAAGTGGTGTTAGAGGGATTTTAGCAGCCAAAGCGGGACCAATATTGACAAAATAATTATTGAATTCTTCTGCAATTTCAATGGGATCCTCAATACTGGAATCGTTATTATAAAATATGCTCTGAGAATTAATTTTTGATGAGGGTTTGTTGATAACTTCATTAATGATGGCCCATGTCTTTTTCATATCATTTTTAAATGTATTCAATTTCTGTTGGTAATGATTTCTCTTTGATTTTCTCAACACATGGTTGAGTTTATTTCTGTACTTTGAATACATATTAAAGTTCAGGGGAGATGGATTTGTCAGATAGTCTTTGTATAGTTTGTGTTTTTTTGATATACTTTTTTTTTTAGCTCTTTGGTCAGCCAAGATTTGTGAGTTTTGGGTTTGCTGGATTGTTTTTCCAGTGGAAAGGATTCATTGAAAATGCCAAAGAATTCATCACTAAAACTAGAGAATGCTTTGATCAAATCACAAGTTGATAAAGTTTAATTCCATTGATTACTAGATAAATTATTTTCAAATGTCTTCACATTAGACATCCTGAAGTTCCTTAACAACACTTTGGTAATATCTTCACCTATTTCATTAGAGTGATAAACTGTAAAAATAGGAAGATTGTCTGATATATCAGTATATAACATACCAGATAATCCGTTTTTATTTGTATGGTTGGTAATGATGTTGTCAATTATAGATTTACTTGATGAAGTTATTCTAGTGGCTTGTGATATAAGGGGAAAGAAAGCAAATTAGCAAATAATGTGTTCAAAAATGTTTCTGAATTGGCGTGAAGTAAGTTTATGTTAAAATCCCCTAGTATGAAACACGGCTTCTTTTCTTTCTCAATGAAATTCAAAAGCTTGTTCAGATTATCAACAAAGGAGTTATATAACATTTCAATTTGGTGGTCTGTAAACACAGCCAATAACAGTACGGCCAGAAAAGCATGGTGCATTCACTACCTCTATGAAGATTGATTCAACATGAGAATTTGTGTTGGCAATATCAATTGATAGATCTTCTCGCAGGATGTATTTGATAGAATTTTTCACATAGAGCGATACACCGCCCCCTGGTCTATCTTTTCTAAGGTGATAGAGATGATCATAGCCGTTTATGGAATAAAAAGACACTTTAGAATCATTTAACCAAGTTTCATTAAAACCCATTATCGATAAATGAAGAGGTAATAATGTAAGATAGTCAGTTAGAGACTCAAAGTGCTTTGATAAACTTCTTACATTCAAATGAAATAGTGTGAAGGAATTGAAGTCTTTTATATTTTATTCTACACAGACTGATTTTAAAGAGTCTTCAGTAAAATAATTACAAGAGTTTAATTTGTAACCACTGCTGTGGTGGTAGCTGGCTTAAGCTGGAGCCAGAGCCTGATGGCAGCTAGCTACTGCTGTAGCCTGGGCCTGGTAGAAGCCGGCGGCTAGCAGCCAGCACGCAAACCAGCAAGGCTGATTGAGGGTAGTGAGAAACTTAATCCACCAAAAATCAAAAAATGAGAGAACCATCCAAGATCTTTGAGTAGATAGAATTTAAGTCCAAGTTATTCAAAAGTAGATGTAATCGAAATTAATTCATGACAAATAGCTGCAAAACTTTTAGCCTCAGAGGAGAGAGACAGCACTCTGACTCAGTGTTCACTGTCAGGGCTCTAGACTGCGACCAAATGCTCGCATTTTGCGACCATTTTTGGAGACAGTGCGAGTAGTTTTTAAAACTAGGGGCACGTGCGCGAACGGAAAATTCGCCTACATTTGTATCATTATTATTAGTACTGAGAGAGAGAGAGAGAGAGAGAGATAAATCCGCGAGTGATCAGTTAAACGATCAACAGCGCGGATCACGTAACCTACTCTCATCTCAGTGTCCCGCTGTCGTCACGTCTTTAACATGTTGCCAACTGGTGACTTTTTCCGCCATAGCGATAAGGCTGTTAGATTTATTTTTTAACCGCGCGCTCAAGAGCAGAGTAGCAACGGAGCTGTCTACTCCTCACCGCTGACTGCACTCAGTCACACGGGCAGTCTGATAGAAACCCCCGCCACCTGCAGCAGCCAGCAGACAGCACCGTGTGTCAGGGGACGTTTGTGAACACGAACATTGTTTGATATGTCCACATTCAATAGGCCAGTGTCTGCATATCTATAAAAAGCTAACCTTGTAGTAATATGGCAACAAAAAAAGTGTGTAAAGTGAGTTTGTAAATATGTAAATTTATTTATTTATTTATTATTATTCTTCCGGACAATTACACACAATACATAATTTTCTCATTGCATATTCATACATATTACTTTGTGTTATCGTCCGAAGGGAAGCAGGAGAAGCCAAAGGCTTATCAGGTCCCGCCCCCACTGCCATAAGATTCAGATACACAGATACACAGCTACTACAGTTAGAACATTTTTTTTCTTTTTTTTAAAGAAGATTCATTCTAATACACAGATAATTTTAGGTCTCTATTTTCCTCTCTGCCTGTGACAATGCAGATATGGCCTTGTCCATTTCTTCTCTAGTAGTCTAAACACATCTGCAAAATTATTCAAAACAGTCAGTGTGTCTGCTGACCTCGGCTACAGTCTCATAACATGCAGTGTATTTACAAATTCTTCAGTCAGAGAAAGTCTTCCAATTTTGAATCGGGTGTTCTGAACACACAGCTGATAATTAACATTTATCTTTCATTTGAATTTCAATAGTCACACATTCCATTAGGTTATCAATAGCAGAGCACATTTTATTTACGATTTCAAACCTTATATTTTGACACAAACCAGTTTAAATCCCTTTTGTTCAAAGTCCATGCTTTTGCCTTCTTTAATCCTCGTCCCTCCGGAATTGATCCAAATCCTCCTCCGTTTTGATTTGCACAATTTTGGCTTCTTCGGGTGTAGCTCCATTCATTTTGATGAAGATTCTTCCATCTCTCGTCCAAGTTTGTTGGACCTGTCCACATTTTTTTAACCCTCTCACTTGGTAGGCCAGATAAGCCTTTCTCTTGGTTAAATTTTCACTCATTCCAATTTGTTCACCTTTAAGCTTTTTGCCTTGACTGAGCAGATTTATCTTATGCTTTCTACTCACAAATTTCAGAATGACAGCAAGCTTTTTGGCAAATTTCCCCTTCGGGAGAAGAAAACAGGACTCCACGTTCTCTAGATCCAGATTAATGGCTTTGCTTCTCAGAAACATTGCCACTTGTTTTTCCACCGTTACATTCCCTGTATCGCCCTCTTCTTCTCCATTCCCGGCACCTGCATACGACCTTGGTTTAATATCCATTCCAGTTATTATCACATCTCTGTTTTTTGCTTGTTGTTCTTGATCATCAATTTTATCTCCAAGCTCTTTCAAGAGCTGATCTTTCTTCACATTGACGGCTTGAAGTTCCTTCAATTCAATCATCAGTGGCTTCAGACCAGCAGCAACTTTCTCTTTGATTTTTACATCAAAACGCCCCATCAATTCGTCCATAATCCCAGCCAGTTCAGCCTTCCGCAGTGCTCGCTCCGTCTCCCTCTCACTTTGTATTTCTCTCTTCAAATCTGCCAACATTCCTTTCTTCAAGTCTGCCAACTGTTTTTTCATTTCTTCCGCAAAAACTTTGTCTTCCTCCATTGCCTTATCAGTGGTTTTTCCTTTTTTGGACATCTCCAGAGATTTTCAGAGATTTTTAATGCTGTGAATCTGAGTTCTCCGCTGCTCTCTAATATAATAGGCCTAGTTAAGTTGTAAACTACCTGGTCAGCATTTTCTGTTCATTTTGCCTCTTTCAGAATAGCATAGGCTATAATGCAAATTAGTTGATAATGTCACCTAGCTCCTACTAGTTACTTTTGGGCCAATAACTAGGCTATTTTCCTGGAGTCAGCAGAGATAGAGTAGGACAAATCAGAGAGGTGGTTGTGGTGAAAATGGGCACAAAAAAAAAGGAAAAAGGAATGTCTGAAGAATTTCACATGGTGATGCAAAATCGAAAACACAATGAACTGTATAATAATCTGTTCAGAACCTACAGAGCTCTTTTAACACCCTGCAGAACTGTCTATTGGATCTCAGGCTTGTCCTTAATACAGAAAAAACAAAACATATGTGCTTTTCCAGAGTAAGAATTACACATTTTAATGATCTTATTATTCACACAAATAATGGATCTCATATTGAAAGAGTCACTGAATATAAATATCTTGGCATCTGGATAGATGAAAAACTCTCTTTTACATTTCACATAAAAAATCTTGTCTGTCGTCTGCGACAAAAGATTGGATATTTTTATAGGAACAAAGCCACCTTCCCGTTGTTCAGCAGGAACAGGATTATTGAGGCAGTTTTTATGTCTGTCCTTGATTACGGTGATGTGGTTTATCGGCATGCATCTCATTCATGTCTTAAACTTCTAGACTCTGTATATCACTCTGCTTTGAGATTCATTACAGGAGATGCCTATGATACACACCATTGTATTTTAAATGAAAAGGTTGGGTGGTCCTCCCTTAAGGAGAGACGTGATGCACATTGGCATATTTTTATATATAAAGCTCTGACTGGAAAGCTACCACTCTATTTGACTGAAATGCTGCTTATTTCAGATGGGCTTTATCAAACCCGCTCAACTGACATGCTCATGTTATATGTTCCCTATGCCCGGTCTGAGGTTGGTAAAACCGCTTTTAGCCATAGTGCCCCTGACTCCTGGAACAGCCTTCAACATACGATTCAAATAAATACACTCATAACTGTTAACCAATTTCAAATTATTATTTTGAATCAGCCCCTCTACACTTGTAACTCTTGTTACACTTGTCTCTTTCATTCAATGTATTTGAATGTTTTAAATTGTTGTTGTGTGTGTGTGTGTGTGTGTGTGTGTGTGTGTGTGTGTGTGTAAACTTGTTATGTATTCTCATTGTATATTGTGTATCTGTACAAACTCGACGTCATTGTAAAAGAGGGTCACACCTCAATTGATCTTTCGAGGTTAAATAAAGGAAAATGAAAATGAAATGTATCATCTGTTGTCAGTGTGGTCCAAAACACCCTGCAATACAATATCAATAGGCCTAATATAGTTAAAATTGGGAAACATTTTAATAGATGCGTTGCAGGTCTATTTAATGTTTGCCCCTAAATTTTCTGCTTGCGCCCCTAAAAATTCTGAGTTAGGGGCGCCAGTGCTCCTAGTAAAATAGGTTAGTCTGGAGCCCTGACTGTGGAGAATGTTGAAACAATCAACCACACATTCTCATAAACCACATAACCGCACAGTTATGATGAAAAGAAAGCTGAGTCATAGGCAACACTATTGGCTGCTATTATTATTATTATATTTCAAAGATTATTTTTTGGCATTTTTTTTAAAGCTTTTTATTAGATAGTACAGAGTTGAAATGGGGAGAGAGAGGGGGGATGACCTGCAGTAAAGGTCCACGGGTCGGATTTGAACCCGCGACCACTGCAACGAAGGCCGGAGCCAATATGGTACGCGCTCTATCCACTACGACACCGGAACGCAATATATTATATTTTAGTTGTATTTTGAATATTTTCATCCATGGCATTCAGTCTGTGGAAAACAAAGGAAGACCCTAACCCTTCACTGTATGACTGAGAACATGTGGAAGACCCTAACCCTTCACTGTATGACTGAGAACATGTTTCTTATTGTGCATATGACAATACACACTTTGAATCTACGGTGCACCACCATCTCAACCATTGTGTCCTTGAGCAAGACACTAAACCCCAAACTGCTCCAGGGGCGCTGTACTATGGCTGACCCTATGTGAGAGGACCCCCTCTGGAGTGTGTCCGTCTGTCTGTCTGTCTGTCCGTCTCTCTGTCTGTCTGTACTATGGCTGACCCTGTGTAAGGACCCCCTCTGGAGTGTGTCTGTCTGTCCGTCTCTGTCTGTCTGTACTATGGCTGACCCTGTGTGATGTTACGACCCGGCTCTAGGAAGCAACATAAAGTACTCAGACTAATGGTAAAGATGCAAGAAAACTGGTTTATTGTAACAAAGGTGAACACATAGATTGACTGGTGTCCATGTTGCTGGCCCTGGCTGGAGAGAGAGCGTCAATTAAGCCTCCAGGCTTAAATAGGCTGCAGCAGGTGACTGTTAACGAGGTGAGGGAGGGGCTGAAGGAGCTCTGCAACAGAGAACAGATCTGGCACATAACACCTCCCCCCTTAAAATGGTTGCTCTAATAAAGCAACCTAACATTTACCTTAATAGCAATGAATGAAATGGTGCCACAATACGTTACCACCCTTGGAAGATAATCTAGTTAAAAGAGGCAGGGATGTCTCCCACTGGAGACCGAAAGGCCGGGATGTCCCCCACTGGAGACCGAAGGCCGGAATGTCCCCCACTGGAGACCGAAGGGCCGGAATGTCCCCCACTGGAGACCGAAAGGCCGGGATGTCCCCCACTGGAGACCGAAGGCCGGGATGTCCCCCACTGGAGACCGAAGGCCGGAATGTCCCCCACTGGAGACCGAAGGCCGGGATGTCCCCCACTGGAGACCGAAGGCCGGGATGTCCCCCACTGGAGACCGAAAGGCCGCAATGTCCCCCACTGGAGACCGAAGGGCCGGGATGTCCCCCACTGGAGACCTGGAGAAGGAAGGAATACCTCTGTCTGCTAGAATACCCTCAAGTGCTTCTCTTAAACTATCTTTAAGGTTTTTATCACCACTGGTAATCTCAATGTCATAATGACTGGCAAGGCTAAGGAGCTGTTCTTTAGAAAGCTGACACAGCAACTCCTCAGAGGGTGTGCTAATAAAGTCACCTAGAGCTGTGGCCATACTAGATAACTTACGAACCAACAAACACAAAAATACACCGATTGCTTTTACGCAGGGTTTAAACTTAGCCAGTATGTACAGTGTACACAACACAGTCTCCATTCCCAAATGCTCTCTACTAAATGGTTCTTGACAACAAGATCACAGGAATAGGCCTAGCAACTCCCATCTAGCTACTAAGGTAGCATACAATATTACCCATACAAAACCCATTACCAAGATGGAACCTGCTGGTAATTAAGACTAAGGCAACAACAACCTCAGGAGAACTATCCTACAAAGTGAAGTTACACACCACCACTTGACTAATTCACAAGCTGCAGGCACTAGGTTAGGATCCTGGACACGTTACCACCATTGTCCCCATAAAACACTAACTTAACTACTTTACAAATCAATCACTGATGGGCACAGTGAGCAAGCCTCCGAGTGCAAAATATCACAAAAGCAAGCCCCCCTGGTACCTGCCTAACTTTAAACTAAACCTACCTGTCTTCTGAGGGTTACCGGGCTCAAGGCTTCTTTAAAGCAAAGCTCAGTTAACCTCAGGCCAAGGCCCTGATATGCTCGCCCCCACCAGAGACAAGTCTCCGCCCAGGATACCTCGAAAATAAAAAAGGCAAAATAACAAATAGTGCACTGATGGAAGGACAGATTGCTCTGCCCAGCTGGCACACTCCCTAACTAACCAGGGAGACCACTCACAACTTAAAATCAAAAGCAATCAGATATTATACTCACCAACCTCACCATGAGAAGAGCTGCTCACAGCCACACTGCCAAACACCACCAAAGCATACAAAGTTGTCTAGGGGAAAAAAGAGGAAAAATCAACTCTGCAAAAAAACTCCGGATTGATCCCGGACGAGCCCCCAATATGTTACGACCCGGCTCTAGGAAGCAACATAAAGTACTCAGACTAACGGTAAAGATGCAAGAAAACTGGTTTATTGTAACAAAGGTGAACACATAGATTGACTGGTGTCCATGTTGCTGGCCCTGGCTGGAGAGAGAGCGTCAATTAAGCCTCCAGGCTTAAATAGGCTGCAGCAGGTGACTGTTAACGAGGTGAGGAAGCTGAAGGAGCTCTGCAACAGAGAACAGATCTGGCTCATAACAGTGAGGACCCCCTCTGGAGTGTTTCTGTCTGTCCGTCTGTCTGTCTGTACTATGGCTGACCCTGTGTGAGGACCCCCTCTGGAGTGTATCTGTCTGTCTGTCCGTCTCTCTGTCTGTCTGTACTATGGCTGACCCTGTGTAAGGACCCCCTCTTGAGTGTGTCTGTCTGTCCGTCTCTCTGTCTGTCTGTACTATGGCTGACCCTGTGTAAGGACCCCCTCTGGAGTGTGTCTGTCTGTCCGTCTCTCTGTCTGTCTGTACTATGGCTGACCCTGTGTGAGGACCCCCTCTGGAGTGTGTCTGTCTGTCTGTCTGTCTGTCTGTCTGTACTATGGCTGACCCTGTGTGAGGACACGCTCACTGCATGTGTGGTGTGTTACAGATGTAAGGAGGGGTTAGCGCAAAAGACAAATTTCAATAAGAAAGTTATGTAAATAGACTTCTTCCATCTGTTTCACTTAATAGAAGTCAGGGAGATCGATCAGGTGTGTGTGTGTGTGTGTGTGTGTGTGTGTGTAAACTTGTTATGTATTCTCATTGTATATTGTGTATCTGTATTCTCAACGTCATTGTAAAAGAGGGTTGATTGATCTTTCGAGGTTAAATAAAGGAAAATGAAAATGAAATGTATCATCTGTTGTCAGTGTGGTCCAAAACATGCTGCAATGCAATATCAATAGGCCTGATATAGTTAAAATTGGGAAACATTTTAATAGATGCGTTGCAGGTCTATTTAATGTTTGCCCCTAAATGTTCTGCTTGCGCCCCTAAAAATTCTGAGTTAGGGGCGCCAGTGCTCCTAGTAAAATAGGTTAGTCTGGAGCCCTGACTGTGGAGAATGTTGAAACAATCAACCACACATTCTCATAAACCACATAACCGCACAGTTATGATGAAAAGAAAGCTGAGTCATAGGCAACACTATTGGCTGCTATTATTATTATTATTATATTTCAAAGATTATTTTTTGGCATTTTTTTTTAAAGCTTTTTATTAGATAGTACAGAGTTGAAATGGGGAGACAGAGAGAGAGAGGGGGGATGACCTGCAGTAAAGGTCCACGGGTCGGATTTGAACCCGCGACCACTGCAACGAAGGCCGGAGCCAATATGGTACGCGCTCTATCCACTACGACACCGGAACGCAATATATTATATTTTAGTTGTATTTTGAATATTTTCATCCATGGCATTCAGTCTGTGGAAAACAAAGGAAGACCCTAACCCTTCACTGTATGACTGAGAACATGTTTCTTATTGTGCATATGACAATACACACTTTGAATCTACGGTGCACCACCATCTCAACCATTGTGTCCTTGAGCAAGACACTAAACCCCAAACTGCTCCAGGGGCGCTGTACTATGGCTGACCCTATGTGAGAGGAC
>CM049414.1:27387500-27432500 GCA_026929865.2 Hyperoplus lanceolatus | reverse complement strand
CTCTGTATGTCCGTTGTGTGTGTGTGTGTGTGTGTGTGTGTGTGTGTGGGTGTGTGTGTGTGTGTGGCCAATATGTCTGTCCGTCTGTCTGTCTGTCTGTCCGTTGTGTCTTTGTGTGTGTGTGTGTGTGTCTGTGCCTCTGTCTGTCCGTTTTGTGTGTGTGTGTATGTGTGTGTGTGTGTGTGTGTGTGTGTGGCCAATATGTCTGTCCAAATAGCCGACACCCTTCACAGTGAGAGTGTGGGGCCTCACGATGGGTCTCCAGGTGACTTTATGTCAAACTGTGTCGAACATCTAGCACCTGATTTATCTGCTTTTCTGCACCTCTGTGTATTAATATTGAGCTGTTTAAGAGACCGGATCTGTGTGTGTGTGTGTGTGTATGTGTGTGTCACTCTCTTTTTCTCTCTCTCTCTATCCCTCTGTGTCTCTCTCTCTCTCTCTCTCTCTCTCTCTCTGTCTCTCTCTCTCTGTGTCTCTCTCTCTATCCCTCTGTGTGTGTGTGTGTGTGTGTGTGTGTGTGTGTGTGTGTGTGTGTGTGTGTGTGTGTGTGTGTGTGTGTGTGTGTGTGTGTGTGTGTGTGTGTGTGTGTGTGTGTGTGTGTGTGTGTGTGTGTGTGTGTGAGAGAGAGAGAGAGAGAATGTGTGCAGTTGAAGTGAAGCATCCCATGATGGAATCTGAGGTCGTAGTAGTGCCGAAGCCAAAATATCACACAGAAGTGTTTCGTATTTAGTTTGGTCCTTTTCCTTAGGAGCCATCAGATAATAAAACAGGGGAGAAAGCTAGGAATGTTTAAATGAGTGGTTTAGTATATTTGAAACTATTGAACTAGGTCAATTTGCTATGCTAACAGTCAGAGCGTTTCCATGCAGACTCATAATCGGGTAACTAAACGAATAAGACCTCAACAGGACTTTTAAACTGCATGTAAACACCTTTATCCGATCTACTTCGGACACAAATCGGCACAATAACGGACAAGAGAAGTCGGATAAGAACACCTAGATAATTCGTTCATTGTCGGCTTTCTCTCTGCATGTATACAGGGATCGGACATCGCATATCGGACTTCTCGTTCTGTGCTTGTGTGCCTGCGCGTGATATGCTACACCATGGGTTATTGACGGAAGGGTTATTGGTTGAAAGGGCTACAGCGCCACCTAGCATAGTGGAGACAGCCATGCATTGGACATTTATCCGATTTCTGAAAGGCCATGTATACTCAGACAAGTGACACGGTCCGTTCGAGTGTCTTGTTCGATATATGTGATAATCCAATCTAGTTGTGCCATGGAAACGCACTGACTGTT
Organism: Hyperoplus lanceolatus; assembly: GCA_026929865.2. Classification (NCBI taxonomy): domain Eukaryota; kingdom Metazoa; phylum Chordata; class Actinopteri; order Uranoscopiformes; family Ammodytidae; genus Hyperoplus; species Hyperoplus lanceolatus. The sequence continues at coordinate 27,431,190 of CM049414.1, read as the reverse complement.
TGCTACAGAAGTGTAAGGCATGTGGTGAGGTCAACATTAACCATCAATCATTACCAATTAAGCAGCAAATCTTTTGCCAGTTTATTAGCAAATGAATGGTCTCCTTCTTTCCATTGTTACCAGTTTAATTTAGGGTGTATTCACACATGGAAAGTCCGTTAGTTCACTTGCTTTGGTCCAGACCAAATAGAGTTTAGATTTTTTTTGTTTGGTGTGGTCCACTTTCATATTACCTCTTTTGCAAGTGAACCAGCATTACGAAGCAAAACCACACGTGATCTGAGGTCATTCATTCATTGGACAGACATTCTGGGGTGGAGAGAAGCAGGAAGAACGAAGTAAAAACTGCGAAATATATCATTGATATAATATGGGGTTAAAATAATAAAAAGGCCTACATCTGGCCTATAAATAAAGAAGAAGAAAATCTAATTATTGTTGTTTCATATGGTTATAATATGTAGCTCTAAGTCAATGCCACGTTATGTGGCTTGTAGCCTACGATGTGAAACATAATGTATAGCCTACTGTATTGTTGCTGTTGGACGCGCGGCTCGAGAGAAGAATAGGCTCAAGCTGACACTCAGCTGATTAAGCAGTGTATCAGCTGGGTGTATAAATAAAAACACACACTTCATGCAAAGCGCAGGGTGAACCTGTTGGCACTGTGCGGGGAGACGCTCCACTCTCCATCTGATCGCTGAACATATAAGCATGTGTACGCGTCATTATCAACTGTAATATTTTCGCTCGGGGCTCCCGGTCAAACCACAACTAATCTTCCTAACAACGGCGACAACAACACTTTCCCATAATGTGAAGCTGATGGCGATTAAAGAAAAAAAAGAAAAGAAAAGAAATCAAAGGCGCAGTGCTTCCTGCAATTGGGTCGGATCGAGTCCGGCCAAATTCACACCACAAACGAACTGCAGCAGAGTTCGTTTTGAAGCGCATCGAGACCACCTCTTCAGCTGGGTCTCGGTCCGCTTGTTTGGTCCGCCCCCGAGTGCGATTGCTGTATTCACACCTGCCTGAAAGATGCGCACCGAAGGCAGAAGTGCACCTGAGTTCGTTTCAACCGAACTAAACACGGCATGTGTGAATACACCCTTAGGGTGTATTCACACATGGAAAGTCCGTTAGTTCACTTGCTTTGGTCCAGACCAAATAGAATTTTGATTTTTTTTTGTTGGTGTGGTCCACTTTCATATTGCCCCTTTTGCAAGTGAACCAGCATTACGAAGCAAAACCACACGTGATCTGAAGTCATTCATTCATTGGACAGACATTCTGGGGTGGAGAGAAGCAGGAAGAACGAAGTAAAAACTGCGAAATATATCATTGATATAATATGGGGTTAAAAATAATAAAAATGCCTACATCTAGCCTATAAATAAAGAAGAAACACATCAAATTATTATTGTTTCATATGGTTATAATATGTAGCCCCATGTCAATGCCACGTTATGTGGCTTCTAGCCTACGATGTGAAACATCATTTTTACTGTATTTTTCCTGCTGGGACGCGGCTCGCGTGAAGAATAGGCTCAAACTGAAACACAGCTGATTTAGCTGTGTATCAGCTGGGTGTCAGTTCGGCGCAGTTCAGCACCAAACTGACACGGGATAGTATTGACGGTCCCGTTGGGAAGAACAATAAAAACACACACTTCATGCAAAGCGCAGCGTGAACCTGTTGGCACTGTACGCTACGGAAGACGCTCCTCTCCATCTGATCGCTGATCCGCACGCGTCATTATCAAATGTAATATTTTCGCTCGGGGCTCCCGGTCAAACCACCACTGATCTTCCTAACAATGGTGACAACAACACTTTCCCATAATGTGAAGCTGATGGCGATTTATTAAAAAAGAAAAGAAAGAAAAGGCGCAGTGCTTCCTGCAATTGGGTCGGATCGAGTCCGGCCAAATTCACACCACAAACGAACTGCAGCAGAGTGCGTTTCGAAGCGCATCGAGACCACCTCTTCAGCTGGGTCTCGGAGCGTTTGTTTGGTCCGCCCCCGAGTGCGATTGCTGTATTCACACCTGTCTGAAAGATGCGCACCGAGGGTGGAAGTGCACCTGAGTTCGTTTCAACCGAACTAAACACAGCATGTGTGAATACACCCTTAGTGTCAATGTTGTGAACAAAAGAACCAATTGGCTATTTAGCTGGCTATACTGGTTAAATTAGCTATGGTAACTGTTTTCTACAGGAGAGTAACAGGCCTGAGGTCTGGAGGTTTCTTTCCGTAAGTCGGTAACACTTTACAATAAGGGTACATTAATTAATGGTTAGTTAATGCTTAATAAGGTTTAACCAACCATTAGTTAACTGTTAACTAATGTGTCTAATAAGCATTTACTAATGGTGTTCATGTTAACTAAGGTATTAATTACTACATTATGTAATGTTTATAAATATCCTATATTAACCTTAGTTAACCCATTAATTAAGCTTTAACCAACAGTTGATTAATATAATAATAAGCATTAATTAACTGTTAACAAATGTCATTTTTGTAACATTACTTAAGCATAATTAACCATTTATTAATGTTCTTTGTGACCCTTATTGTAAAGTGGGAACCATTTATCCATTAAGTAACACTTAATAAATGCACACCAGTGCTGAATAGGCATTACTGAAGCATAATTAACCATAATAGGCATTACTTAAGTGTAATTAACCATTTATTAATGGACTTTGTGACCCTTATTGTAAAGTGAGAACCATTTCTCATGAATTAACACCTAATAAAGGCATACTAGTGCTGATTAAGCATCACTTAAGCATAATTAACCATTTCTTAATGTTATGTGTGACCCTTATTGTAAAGTGGGAACCATTCATCACTTGATACACTTAATAAATGCAAAATAGTGCTGAATAAGGATTACCTAAGTACAATCCATCAATCAACAATGCTCTTTGTGACCCGTGTACATTCTCTATAATAACAATATTAAACATATTGAAAATACTAAAATATTCCCAACTGGACATCAATTCATGACAACAATCTGTTATCAACACAATTCAGTCACAATTTAAAAAAAGAAAGAAAATGTTATTTTATTTAGAATCTTTAGTTTTATTTTGAAACACGGCTCTCACATTTGACATGAATACCGTCAAAGAACTCCAAAATAGTTTCTTCAACAAATGATATCCAGTTTAATGATTTTCTCTGAAAGTAACAAACAGGAGGAAATGGATTACTAACAGCAATGGTGAAACACACTGACTCAACAGTTAGGTTTAACAGGTAAATATGTATTTACTACTCTCTCTTCCTTGAAGTGTATATCATTGTTGCAACATAAACAAAAATAAAATACACAAAGTTCCATAACAACAGTTAGCAGTAACAGTTCCATTTTTAATTATGGACTAAAGATAAAACAAAATAATGATCACTCTCTTGTGACTAAACACTACTTTAACCTGGCCCTATCACTGTTATTTCAATGAGCACATGTGTATTTCATTTAACCTTTATTTATACTCGAAAGATCAGTTGAGGGGTGACCCTCATTTATAATCTCTCGCTCTCTTTAGATCCAGTTCTTGGGTTTGCTGGCCACTCCAGGCCTGGGTGCTCCTCTCCAAATGAAGCAGTTGGGCTGGAATCCAAGAAGCTTGTCTAATCACCAAGTTGATGTACATGGAAAAAATGAAAATAATCAGTTAACAGTTCAGATGCATTTGTTTCCTTTATCTAAATCATTATAGCATAGCATTACGGTTCCACATTACACTACCCAGCTTGCATAAGAACAATAGGGCCTCTACTTCATATGTGGAGCATGAGATTTCATGCAAAACACAAAGTATCCAAGAACACTCTTAAAAACTTCAAGAACATCACCAAATCTCTTGCCAAAAAACATCAAATGTCTATAGGATATCATTGGGAGACATCACCTTTAAACCATATTGAGTATGGACCTTTGAAACCATTTCATTTTGATGAGGATAGTGAGAGGTTTGCCCGAGCCCTTCATGCTGTACCGAAAGACATCTTCTCGACTAACTGGGTTAGAATCAGTGGGACAGAGTACAGGACAGGACTAGTCGTTTGCAGAGAGATTGAACGTGAAATGCCAGTGTTTTGCAGAATACAAAAGATCCTTTTAGTTGACAGTGTTATCTACTTCCTAGTGACAAAACTTGTGGTTGATCATTTCAGTGAACATTTTCATGCCTACCAAGTATTTGAAAGTGATGACAAAGATGTTATACAAGCTGACAGTCTTGAAATGTATAAGCCCTTTGCCTTACAAAATGCCTATGGTAGAGATGAGAGCCATTATATTGTGCCTTTGTTTTCATTTTAAATGTGCATATGTTGTGTACATATCCTATTCCTCACACACTGCTTGTTCTGGTCAACTGTAACTTTTTTCATGTGCATAAAGTTGTAAATGGTAAATGGACTCCACTTATAAAGCTCTTTTCCCTGGTTTTTCACAGACTCAAAGCGCTTTACATTGTTTTGTACACATTCACCCAATCACACACACATTCATACACCGATAGCAGCAGCTACCACGCAGGGTGCAAGCTAACTCTCGGGAGCAATTCAGGGTTCAATGTCTTGCCCAAGGACACTTCGACATGTGGCGGGTAGACGGGGGATCGAACCTCCGACCCTGCACACCAGAGGCGACCTCATTGCCCACTTCGCCACTGCTTGTGTGGTATGTCATTTTCTGAAATGTGTAAATATATTTATTTGGGCCTATTTCCACCTTTCTCATATCCACACTGGAGTGGTTCATTAGAGAGGGAGACATTATCTGCCAATGTGTTTGATGCCTGGATCTTGTGTGCAATATTGTTTGTGAGCTGCAATGTTGAATAAAAAGATAATAATAATAATAGTTTGTTTTAATGATTTATTATACTTTATACTGTAGCATTGTGGTTTTTCTTACAGTTGAATATAGAAGCATTTCAAACTTGATGTAAAGGATAAACTGAAAGTTAGGAACACCCTCCTAGTGTTGGTAAGTAACACCATGTAGTGTTAAAGACACACTGTCAGTGTTAAATATTTAACACTATTAAAGAGTTAAAATATTAACACTTTCAAAAGTCTTACTTTAACTCCAACTTGGTGAGCTTTATATAAACGCCAAGAAAGTGTTTAGTAAAGAGTAAATTTGACTCTATGAGAGTAAAATTAACACTTTGGACTTTGCTGTGCACTCACACACACACACACACACACACACACACACACACACGCGCGCGCACACACACACTCACACTCACACTCACACTCAGACTCACACTCACACACACAGACACACACACACACACACACACACACACACACACACACACAGACACACTCACACACACAGACACACTCACACTCAGACTCACACTCTCACACACACACACACACACACACAGACACACTCACACACACACACACAGACGAAGTAAACAGAGAAGCAGAAATATTCTTGTTGGATTAGCTACACCTGTTGAACACATTTCATGGAGTTTAGACTTTAGGAAAAAATGTGTGTGTGTGTGTGTGTGTGTGTGTGTGTGTGTGTGTGTGTGTGTGTGTGTGTGTGTGTCTGAATCTGAATCTGTGTGTAATTTAATGGCAATTTATCTGTTTTAAGGCAAAGGACAACAAAGCTATTAGAGGATTTTAAAAATAAAATAAAATAAAAAATGAATAAATACATCTTTGAGGCAGATGTCATCGTGTACAGACATGAACATAATGAGAAGTCTGGTGACAGTGAACAGAAGACTAAAAGATTAAAGCACTGGTGAAGGTGTGTGTGTGTGTGTGTGTGTGTGTGTGTGTGTGTGTGTGTGTGTGTGTGTGTGTTTTACGTGTTATTAACGGTGTGGCTCGGCATTAAATGTCACTATACTTTGAACGGACATGTTGAGGCTTCCTGGGCTTAGCGCCGCCCAAGGCGATTGTGATTTGGTTCAAAGAAAACAAAAAACGGGGCAGCACAGTTTTCCCCACGTATAGTAGAAACTAAATAGCCTGGATCCAGACCATAGAATGGTTTTTCCTGCATAGAGACATTTTTGGCATCCCCCAAAGTGGTTTAATGCCCCCCCTCCCACAAAGGAAAATCACCAGCGCCAAACTGATAAAAATTGAGAATATATTTGGCTATTTAAAATCTTTCCTGTTGTGTTTCTAGTTCAGCCAAATACAAGTCATTCTCTCTTTCAGGGCTGGGCGATTCATTGCCTTTCAATTTATATTACTGCTTCCCTCGAATATGAAAACAAAATAATTAGAACAAAATCATCATTGAAACTCCGCTTTCTCGACCCAAAACCACTCTTAAAATTCAGAAACTTTTCACCTTTACTGTTTACTTCACCAAAACTGGACAGCCACAAAAGTAATGATCTTTGCTGCCTAATCAGATTATCTTTATTGGACGCTGGACCACACACACACACACACACACACACACACACACACACACACACACACACACACACACACACACAAACACACACACACACACACACACACACACACACACGTCACATCAAAACTGGACAGCCACAAAAGTAATGATCTTTGCTGCCTAATCAGATTATCTTTATTGGACGCTGGACCTGTTTCTGATGAATTTTGATTGAAAAAACCTGGAGAATAGAATAGACTAATATTCAATAATAGGAATATAAAAGCATGAAAAAATGTAAAAAACACTTTTATGATTTTAGGAGCTCAGAAAAATCCCAAGAAAAGGTTTCAGTTGTTGATTCTACTGCTAAGAAAAAAACGATCACATTTCTGAAATTTCAGAGTCAGACAGTGATTTTGAAGAAGAGGATAAGATTGAGCATTAGCTAGTTCCATAATGAAGACACAGGACCAGCCTTCAGCAGCCAGCCCTAGGACCGGCCCATTAGCTTTGTAGTGTAAACTGACCTGAATGGGTTAAATTTCCTATTAAGTTCAAATAAATTAAAATCAATAATTATGAAAAACCCTGCTTCATTTGTTAATTTGTTGAATTCATCCCCCTCACATCTTTTTTATAATAGTTGTTCTTGTTTTATTACATTTTATTCAAAAACAGAGAAAAAACGAGTGGTACTTTAATCCATAAATGATCTAACAAAGGTGAAGGGCAACTATTAACCATATATGCTGTTTATATTTCTTGCAAATAGGATGAAGTAAACATCTGCATGAAGGCAATTTAAATCAAAAATACATTTTTATGTGTGTAACCAATAAGTTCAGTGTGCTATCAAAAGTATGTAAACCCAATTACAAAACAACAATGAACAGTCAATCAGTGAATATCCATCTCTGATCTTTTATTTTTGTAAGTTTGTAATTCAATTAAAAAGCCAAAGGTATATTTTCCCATTATTGTTTTGGAAACAGATTGTTAATATAAACTTGCAAGAAAAAGTTATAATTTAATACAAAATTACATATAACCTGATATAGATTGGTATGTATATTGCCAAGCAAACAAGAGCAATTGCAGACCCAACACCCCAAAACGTACATGTCTTCCGACACAACATCAAAATCAAACTTTTATCAAATAAAAACTGAAATTATTAATGTGTATTTTAATTATGTCTATTATTCAAAATAAAACAAGAAATAGGAAAATAAAAATTCTTCTGATAAAACACCAAAATCAAACTTATGTTACATAATACAGAAATTATAAATGTATTGTATTTATGCCTAGTATTCAACATCAAATAAGAAATAGGCAAACACACACAGCTTTGGATATAAATGCATCCGTTATAACAAAAATATAAAACTCAATTAAAATGGGCCATGATGAGACCAAAATAGAACAAAAGTTATATAAAGACTTTTTTAAAGGTGCTCCGAGGAACTTTCAACTTGATTCATTCTTGCATCCCCTTTGGACAAAAGCAGTAGTGTTTTTACCACGCCAGCTGTTGTTCCTGGGTGAGCGTATACCCATGACAAAGGCATTAAGAAAAACTATATAAAAATAGCATTCTTTGCACTGATGGTCTGGTTTGCTGTTACATGTAATTTATGATCGTCAGAGGAAACATTAGAAGTTTTCAGAAATGTTTGAAAGTTCCTTTTAACACCTTTAAGTTATCTATGTTAGAGATGCAGATTTAAGAATATATACAATAATAAAGATATAGGTCAAACATCAAATCAATGCTTTATTTTGTGGATATCAAATGGATTACGGACCCTGCCAGTCTCTTATTTTCTATTTGTCTACATTCTCTTTCTGGTTTCATTCCTTTCTCTCTCTCTCTCTCTCTCTCTCTCTCTCTCTCTCTCTCTCTCTCTCTCTCTCTCTCTCTCTCTCTCTCTGACTGTGTATTTACATCTTGTCATTATTCAAACTATTGGCCTGATGACATCATTGCTGTCCATTCTGCAACGACACAGAGAGGCCAACAGCTTGTCTATGGCCCCTTTCCTCATGAAAATATAGAGAACTAAGTCTGCAAGAGGACTCACCCTCAGAAGCATTAAGGACAGGTCGGAGAGGGATTCGTACATACCAAGAGAATTACTTATAAATGCCATTTCCCAAATGATGTATGGCAAAAACAGCAGAGTATAAATGAGCAGAACCAGAACCAAAATCCCAACAATTCGTCGTTTTTCTTCAGAGGAGACCGACCTGGAAGCAGACAGGGCTTTGAGGGTCCCACCCAGGAAGAAGATGAACAGTGGGAAAGGAAGGAGGAGGAAGACGGCTAAGAAGGTACATGCCAACAATCTAGCCCATAAAAGTAACGCGAGTATAGGGGCAAGAGGAACGACCCAGACGAAGACACAGACCACCACAGAGATCTTGATAGTTCTTCTGAAGCGGTACCACAGTGGACAGGCGATGACCAAATACCTGTAATACAAGACAGACACATGGAGTTTGAGGAACTTCACAATTAAGACATTGATCAGACATGAATGCAGTTTTACACATAGACAGATAGCTACCTTTCCAGGGCGATGCACACCATGAAGCCAACACTGGCCACAACACAATATAGGTGAATATAAGAGAAGATCTTGTATATCAGCGAATCCTCACTTGGTAGTGCCTCCATAACGATCATGCAGCAGAGCTGAATGAGGTCGGAGATGAGAAGGTTGATGACGTAGATCGGAGCAACATTATCCTTTTGCACCTGCAGGAAAACATTGGTCAAACATCTAATTTTTGTAAATCTGGCCCAAAGAGTTTACAGCGATGGTAGCAGCCCTCTGAGGCCACATGGGCAGAGTGGTTCATTGAGCAACATGTTCATATGCTCACAATAACATAATGTTAAAATCTACATCTACCAAATATACTGCATTTTACATGTTCCTTGATTGGTTTTTGATAAAAACAAAATACAAATGATGCTGTACAAATTGTTATTATTTTCTTTGATTTGTAGCCAACTGCCACAGTTACATTTAACAGAAGGCTGGAATGCAGCCTCACATGTGGTTAGGGCGCACATTTAAATATAGTCAAAAATATAAAATATACAGGTCATAACAACTCTTTATCCCAGACAGACTTAATGACAGACACATCATACAGACAGTGAATTAATAAATCTCAGTCATAATGTACATACCAGAGAATAAAGAGAGTAGATGGCCACAAGGATCAGAGGAAGGCCGATAGCAATGATTATGCATGTCGCCACATGCTTGATGAATTCATCTTTTTCATAATGATCATAGGAGCTGTTGGTGATGTTGCTGTAGTTGAAGTTTTCGTTCTGTGAGGTGTTGAAGTTGAAATCATCCATTCTTCACTGTGAAACCTGATGAGTTTCAATCAAAAAATGCATTTATTAATTTAACACACTGTTACTAGTAACTTTTATTTTAGAGTGTGGCAAGTTTGTGGAAAAAGGCATCTAGCCTAAACCAATTTTTTACCATGTGTCTTAAGTTTTCCTTTGTGCGTTTACATTATCACAATCAGTTGATTCTACTTTTTAAACATAAAAACTACGTAACTTTATTCTTCTTTCACGCCATAATTTACAACAATGCCAAAAGATTCACACTCCTAGTTATTTTTCCTTTTGAAATAATCTCTATAATATATTATCACATTATTCACATTTGAAAGCTATAAGACCTCACCTCACTTGAGTTCCTTAACCGATGTCTGATGTGTTGTCCTCTGCATCCAAACAGTATGTGGTGATGACAGTTAGTGAATACATGCAATATGTTCCTAGTAATATATATTTGCTTATTTTAAGGAAGTGAGAAGGGGGCAGTCCCACTCTTGCCAGCTACTGGGTAAGAGAGAGTGAAATACTGTGGAAATACTATTTGACTGTTTTTAAATAAGCTCTGATGAATTTAATTTGATCTATTTCTGAGCTTGTGGATGAATGATATGTTGTTCTAGTGTGAAATATGGTACATTTTGAAGGATTCACATGATCTTCTATTTCCTTTCTAAGTATCCTAATATGAATGCATACCTACAGGCACACACATGTACTGTTTATATGAGAAAATAATAATGATAATAAAATTAATGGTGGGGATCATAATAATAAAAGATATTGTTAGAAAAATAATGTATACAAACCTCTCCAGGAACCATCACCTTATCGTGGTGGAGAGGTGTGTGTGCCCCTGTGAACCTGAGGGCTGTGTTGTCCGGAGCCTAGTGCTCCTGGTCTCTCAAGGCAAAGTGTCTCAGCTGAGGGGCCGGACAAAGAATGGTTCAAAAAGACCTCATGGAAAATCAAGATAGAGGAGGAGAGACCCTGCCCGGAGGAAGCCCGGGGCCCCCATCTGGAGCCAGGCCCAGAAAGGGGGCCCGCTTGTCTGCCACGGGGCCAGAAGCTACGTGGCACCAACCCCCTCTACAACTCTACTGGGCCGGTGTGGGGAGACTCACGAGTCCCCGGCTGGGCGCTACTACGTTTACATTTACTAAGTTTACCCCAGTGGACGAGAGAGTCGCCTCCCTAGAAGACTCTGACTGTTGTCTGTGCGTATTCACTGAACAGCAGTTCAGAGTATTCGGCCTTCTTGGAGACCCTGAACGGAGTCCTGCATGGGGCTCCGGTAGGGGACTCCATAGTTCTGCTGGGAGACTTCAACGCGCACGTGTTCAACACTGGAGACACCTGGAGAGGCGTGATTGGGAGGAACGGCCTCCCCGACCTGTACCCGAGTGGTCGTTTGTTGTTAGACTGTTGTGGACACTCAGGTAAAGAGAGGGGCGGAGCTGTCAACTGATCACCATCTGGTGGTGAGTTGGGTCAAATGGGGAAGACTCTGGACAGACCTGGTAGCAGAGTCGGTGCCCTGTTGCCCAAACGGGTGAACTGGGAACGTCTGGTGGAGGCCCCTGTTCTAGAGATCTTCAACTCACACCTCTGGCAGAGCTTTTCTAGCTCCCTGAGGTTGTTGGGAATTCATAAGGGGTAGATTTGGTCAAAGTCAAGAATATTATTAATTTCAAAGAAATTATAATATTAAGAAAAATTGTTAATTAATGATCAATTAAATTAGTCCAGCTAATCAAATGACTTATTAATACCTACGGAGCATCACCCTTTGAACTTTGAATCAAATCAGAAAACAGTCTCATAATGTTAAAGGGATTTATCTTGAGAATGTCAAAGTTGGTTACAATGTACATTTAAGATAATGAAGGAGTGAATATTCGAGCATAGACCTTATTTACCAGCAATTAGTGAAATACAAGACACAAATATCACACACTGCTTCTTAAAATCAAAATGTAAGGGTTTATTTACTTAGGCAAGTTGATTAAAACGATACACATAAATCAATAACCATAAACTAATCTAATTTAAGAAAGCAGACATAACACAAGCAATAATAAGAACAGTTTAGAATCAAACCCCCTGGCTATAGTACATGTGTATGTACTACTGTGTGTGTGTGAGCGTATGTGAGCGTCAAAAAGAAAGGGGGGTGGACACCGCCCAAAGCCAAAAATGGCGGACAGCTTGTGACGTTTTCGTCACGTGAAGGGGGTCACCGATGGCGACGCAATCACGTGGCGGAGACGTCCAAACTGTGACGTTAAAGTCACGTGAAGGGGGTCAGCGCTCGCGACCCACTCAATTTAACTTTGGAAACCACAGAAGTCAACGCTCATATGCTTAACAATCGCGACGCAAATGTAAGAATATGTGTTGGTGTGCGGATGTACAGAGTTTGAATAAAGAGAGAGAAAGAAAGAGGAGATCAAGCAAAAGCTCGCCACAGAAAGTGCACAGTTAGTTGTTCACCTTGATTTATAGCCTACAGTCATTCAGTCTGTGAGTGGTCTCACAAGACTGATGCTGCTTGGGAGATATCAGAGGGGAACAGCTGTTCTGGCACGTAGCGACAATCACAACAATCAAACATCTCCCGGAAAGCGGCAGGAAAAACCACAGTGAGCAGTTAGACAATTATTATGAAAATAATGCTGTCAGAATCACATTTAACAAGGGAAAAACGACTCGTCAGTCGGTACCTTAACCTTAAGTTAATGTATACCTAAATAGATATCTATAGCCTACTTTATAGCCCAGACAAATGCCTACTGTGAACCGTCTCCGACGGTGATGAGAAGCAATGGGTAGGATAGGATCCTATGGTCCACACGGCAGGTTTAGAGGAGGGTCCTGCTTGTTATGCCGGTGGAGGAGCGATCTTGCTTCTTGGGGAAAAACGGGGCCCGTTGCAGTCAGCTGGCTTGCTCCGGTAGTGGCGTGCGTCTTTTGCGGAGGCGGCGAGGCAGTTTACTGTCTGTTGCGTTCAGGGACGCTGGGCTTCTTCTCCGGCTGGTAGGGAGGAAGGCACGGCTGAGTTTCTGCAGCCGCGGTAGTATGAAGTTTCCTGGGTGAAACTTCCTTCGGATCCGGGAAGGTAAAGACTGCAGGCAAGCAGTCTGTGAGCTCAGTTTAAAGTTTGCAAACACCCGCTTTGTGGATGGATCCACTGCGAAAGGCTCAGTTTTTGGGGTGCTTGCTGGTTTTATCATTGCAGGGTCACATGGTTGACTGGAAGATCTCAGCCAATGGGGGTACAAAACCTTATCAGGAGTGATGAAACTAGGGCTGGGTCCCTTAGTTTTATGACCCCTTGTTCTGGGGGTTTTGCCTCCAGAAAACTCAAATCCAGGCTTTATTTTACCCATGTAGGCCCCAAGAGTTCCTTATCAGGCTTTGAAAAGGGGAGCTAGGCCTCACTTTTCCTCATAGGTTTCTATTGTACTTTTTAGCACTGCTGTAGGCACAACACGGTCAATGTTCAAAACTTTCATTGCTGAAGCCGCGGCAGGCAGCTGTGGTCTCAGGGTCTTAGGTTCATCAAGGGGCGGTAACCCTTGAACGCCGTGGTGGACCTCGGTGGTCAGGGAAGCCAACCGACTGAAGGAGTGCTTCCAGGATATCTTACTTCGGGGGACTCAAGAGGCAGTTGCAAGGTATCGACAGGCCCGAAGGAGAACGACTTTCGGTCGGCACCAAAGATTTTCTGGAAGACCGTACGGCACCTCAGGAGGGGGAAGCGGGGAACCATCCAAGCTGTTTTTTAGTAAGGATCGCACGCTGTTGACCTCAACTGAGGTAGTCGGCCGGTGGAAGGAGCACTTTGAGGAACTCCTGAATGCGACTAACATGCCCTCTATGTTGGAGGCAGAGCTGGAGGCTGATGGGGGATCATCGTCAACTTCCCTGGAGGAGGTTGTTGAAGTCTGGGGCAGTGCCGAAGGAGTGGTGGACCAGGGTGGTGGTTCCTCTCTTCAAAAAGGGGACCCTACTCAGCCTCCTTGGCAAAGTCAATACTGTGGGGGGTGCTGGGTGAGGGGTTCCCTTCTCTGGGACCCGACTATGGATAAGCGGTTGAAGATGATGATGACGATTTATACATAGAGATTGAAAAATACATAACATAACATAACATAATATATATTTAAATTAACTCCTCCAACTATCCAACCCGATCTCACGCCGAGGCGTGAGATAGACACGCATGGACCGGCGTCTAACTCACACGCCTTGCCTGACCAGGGCGTGTGAGTTATACGCGCACCTCCCGTAGTCAAGATGGCCGCCGCGGTGTGGCCGCCGCGGTGTTCCGTAGTCAAGATGGCCGCCGCGGTGTTCCGTCAATGTTCTATCTATATTCTAACCTCTCCCTGTCCCCTTGCCCTAACCCTAACCACCCACGCCAGGGTGTTTGTCTGCGGGGATAGTATTGAAATGCTGGGAGAACCCCTGTTGGTGCTATTCCTCCGTTCATTTAGACGGGCGGGAGGTGCGCGTGTAAATTCACGCGCCCTGGTCAGGCAAGGCGTGTGAGTTACACGCCGGTCCATGCGTGTCTATTAGACGCCTCGGCGTGATACCGGGTTGAACTATCACGACTGAATCCTCGATATTATTTAATTATGATCCATATATTTAATCCATTTATTCCTCTTTTTCAAATGGGAAAAATACAGTATACCTTAATCAAAGTTTATGTGAGGTAAAATCAATAAATTGTGGAATTCCACAAGAAAGCAACCTGGAACCACTGCTATATTCTGTATTTACCAATGAACTACCGTTAAGCTTAACAAATGCCAAAATAGTTATGATATTGATGACTCTACAATGTACAATATACAGTCCCCTCCAAAAGTATTTTGGGAGAGTGAGGCCGATTCCTTTATTTTTGCTGTAAACTTGAAAGATTTGGGTTTGACACCAACATATGAATATGAGACAATAGATCAACATTTCAGCTTTCATTTCCAGGGGCCTGTTTCAGGTAGCTGGTTTTACATACTCTGGGTTTAACCCTGCGCTCTGAGTTGGTAAACTCAGAGCGCAGGGTTGATAAGCAACTCTGGGTTTTCGGTTTCAGAACAGTGGATCAGCGTTGGGTTAATCAACTCTGAGCGTGTTCACTCTGGGTGGAGCGTGTGCATAAAAGCCATCGTCAATGGATCGCTGAAAACATGATTCACAATGGAAACAGAAGAAACAAATGCTTGATCCTCCCACTTCTCCACTTCTCAAAAAAAAAAAAAAAAACTTCTCCGCTCCTCCCACTAGAGTAAGAAATATTAACTTATGAGCTTATGGAGAAAAATGAACGGGGATAGTCTCATAACTCTGATCTAATCACTTCGGCAATTCAGAAAAAAACGGTGCAAACGTTTTTTGTCAAGAGCATCATTGCTTCCGTATGAGAAGCAAGTCTATTTTAAGAATTAAGTTACGCATATCAGCAGCAACAAAATTATCAAGCTGCCGCTGCACAGCACTGCTGACAGTGTTTTATATTCGCTGTAGCCTATTATGCAAGCTATAATAGGCCTACTGTGCAGTAAACAGACTGTCGCTTCTTTTAAATGGGGAGTGAAAGATATTAACGTTTGACACATAAGGTGACAGTTTCCATTGTAGATCCTGATTGTTTTATTACCAGATCCCTTGTCCTCTAGTGAATTATTATATTATTACTATATTCATATTGGGCTATTTAACGAGGCTTGTATGTGACTTTGGGATGACACAAGTGAACAGTAACGACCGCGTGCAGCCGCAGAATTACATTTCAACCTGACATAAATAGCCTATGTTCAGTGGCACAGATGTTAAAAAACTACTGATAATGATAAAAATAAATAACGATATACATACAATACAATAGGTTTATTAATCTGAATGTAAAGCATGTTCACGATGTGTAAGGTGGCCGCATATGAACGAACGAGGGCTGAGAACAAGGCTACTGATCAAATGATCGATCACACGTAAAATCATCAGGAAATGATAAAAACATCCCGATGGAGATTTCTATGGAGTGATTTTGCTTTAAACTGTACAGGGACGCGTGTGACAGTGACTCTTTCTTCAGTCGGAGCTGCAGCGTAAAGTGAAAACAAACTCAGGGTAGGTCTAACCACCTACCGAGCAGGTTAGACCCACGGCGTATGTTGCCGCAGTAACTGACTCTCGGTTGCGCTGAACCTGCTACCTGAAACGGAAAACCCAGAGTTTCCACCAACTCAGAGCGAACAAACTCTGGGTTGCCTCAAAACCAGCTACCTGAAACAGGCCCCAGGTATTCACATCTGGATCTGATACACAACTGTGAAGATATCACTATTTGTAAAGGAACACCACATGTTTAGGTGAGCAAAAGTATTGGAACAGATAGACTTAAAATAAATGAATGTGAATAAGACCTTACTGAGAAATGTCACCACCTGGATTTTACTAGGCAAATAGGCAAGAGCTTTTCATCGGTCAAAAACTGTAGTCATTGGGGCGTCTGTGGCGCAGTGGGTAAGGGCGTCCCCCCCATGGGCCCAAGCCCCTCAGCAGACCCGGTTTCGAATCCCGCCTGCCCTCTCTGCCCCACCTCACCTATGTCTCTACAAAATCTGTCCAATAAAGCAAAAATGCCCAAAAAATATATTTAAAAAAATATATCTTAAAAAAAATGAAAAACTGAGGTCAATACTGTAATATGTTTCAGTTGGCAACAAGTTATTAAAGCCTAAATGATGCAGTGAATAGCTTCTTACTTCTTACAAAAATCATGTCAGAAGACATATGCTATGGTTTTGGAAAAGATGTAACTCCGTTTCAGAAGGGTGAATTTATTGGCCTTTGCAAAACAAAGAAAACTAAACTCAGGAGAAAATTAAAATACTAAAATCATGTTAAAAACGGTCCAACGCATCATTAAAACCTGGAGAGATAGTGGTGAACCGTCATCTTTGAGGAAGAAATATGGTCGGATTTTTTTTTGGGAAATGATGGGAAATCATAATAAAATGAAATAATTTGGTGGAATCAAAATTGTAAATATCGGCTAAGTTTTGTAGTGGTTTTCTGCCTAGAATGTTTGTAAGTTGCAAATAATGCAACAATAATAAGCAGAGGGGTTTTCTCCACTTTCGGCTATCAAGAAAATAAAATAACATATTAATTCAAACTTAACTTCTAGACGGGGCACCACCCAGAGTTACCTGGGGAAATGAAAAATTGTAACTTACCTAAATGAGTCTCATAAATGTTATAAATTGAATTAATAATTAAATTAATGAATATAAAAAGTTACTAATAGCACGTAGTTCAAGGGAGTTCTAAATGAAGAGTGTTTTTACTATGCCATATAGTTCAAGGGTGAGCGTACCCATGACAAAAGCATACCGAAAAACAATATAAAACTAGAAAATGCATTTCCTGCTGAAAATGCGTGTGAATGTTGAAACAGCTTACGCTAAACTGGATAGCTGAGTATGAAGACGTACAGCAGAAGGTATAAAATTGAACAACCCCTTCCCCTATTTCTCAGTCCTCTTCACAGCAGACCCGGGTTAGAATCCAGCCCGGGTCGTTCTCTACCCCTCTCTGACCCATTTCATCTCTTTCTCTCATCAATAAAGCATGAAAAATACCCCCAAAAAAATCTTGAAAAAAAACAAAACTTTCCTTTCAGTCAAAGCTGAGTCGATGGCCCCGTTTGCTTCTTTGAACTGTGAATTCAATAACATAAGAACATTTGATTCATGGCTCTCAACCCTCTTATGGCCTGTCCATCATACAGACATTATTATTCCCTTTCCAGGAAGCCCAACAGTCGCACATCGTGAGGTTTATGATATACAGTGTGTCCTCTGGCCCCACCGCCATAACATACTGTAGATACTTGTGGTTAACACCAGGAGCTCTGAGCTGTGTGTGTGTGTGTGTGTGTGTGTGTGTGTGTGTGTGTGTGTGTGTGTGTGTGTGTGTGTGTGTGTGTGTGTGTGTGTGTGTGTGATTGCATCTCTCTGTATGTGTTTGTGTGTCTCTCTCTGTCTGCGTGTCTCCCTTTCTCTGTCTGTGTGTGTGTGTGTCTGTGTGTGTTTGTCTGTGTGTGTGTGTGTGTGCGTGTGTGTGTGTGTGTGTCAATCTGTCTTCATCAGTCCTCTCTTCTGAACTAAGGGCAGCAGAGGATAAGGTCAAAGAAACATCACAGACCATAAGAGAGAAGACATATATTTATTGTAAGTGAAACTAGAAAATTCCCGGAAACATTTTGAGTGTGCTTGAAGCTAGGCATGCATACCAACACTTTTAATATTGTGATGTAAGAGAGGGAGAAAGAGAGAGAGAGAGGGGGATGGAGGGAGAGGGAGAGAGATAGAGAGGGGGATGGAGGGAGAGGGAGAGAGAGACAGAGAGAGAGGGAGGGATGTAGAGAGAGAGAGGGAGAGAGGGGGGAAGGGAGAGAGAGAGAGGGAGATGGGGAGAGAGAGGGGGGAGGGAGAGAGAGAGGGAGAGAGGGAAGGAGGGAGAGAGAGACGGAGAGAGATAGAGGGAAAGAGGGAGATGGAGGGAGAGGGAGAGAAAGACAGAGAGAGACGGAGAGAGAGAGAGAGACACAGAGAGACAGAGAGACTAAAGCAAAGGTCATGTTAGTTGAAGGCAGACGAAGACAGATAGAGAGGCCCTCCACTTTAGTTTCCCTCCAGTAATAACATATATCAGAAACATAGAGGTCTGGGAGGTTAGGCTGGATTTGGTTTGAAGATTTATTGCGATGAGGAAAAAGATATTTTGGCCCGATCGCAATATACACGAGACAGTAGTAAAGAAATAATACTGGGTTATTTCAGTTCAATTATAGGCAAATAAATGCAGTAAGATATAAAGAAAAAGTGCATAGTGTGAATGCTGCAAACATGAGATGAGTATCCCTGTGTGGTGGGTTGTGTATTTAGTTATTTTACTGCACTTCAAACTTTTTCGCAGAGCATATACAGTAGGCCTATATAAATTGAGCAGATCATGAGGAGATATTCACTGATTTTGACAACAAGCGTTCTCCAGAATCTCCAGAAAAAGGCAAGGCAAGTCAAGTCATGGCAGGTTTATTTCTATAGCACAATTCAGACACAAGGCCACTCAAAGTGCTTTTGATATGCAGTCCCCTCCAATAGTATTGGAACAATGAGGCCAATTCCTATATTTTTGCTGTAGACTGGAAACATTTGGGTTTGACACCAAAATATGAATATGAGACAATAGCTCAACATTTCAGCTTTCATTTCCAGGTATTTACATCTGGATCTGATACACAACTGTGAAGATAGCATTATTTTGTCAAGGAACACCACATGTTTAGGTGAGCAAAAGTATTGGAACAGATAGACTTAAAATACATTTAAGTGAATAAGACTTAATGTTTTGTTGCAAGGAATTGGCCTCAATGTTCCAATACTTTTGGAGGGGACTGTTCATCAGGATTAGACATTAGAAACATCATTTCTAGAGATGGCAAAACACATAGAAGGCTCAGTCCTCTTCACAGCAGACCCGGGTTAGACAACCAGGCAAAGTTATTGGGAAGTTGCAAACAAACAGATGTTTTACGGCCTGTGGGAGCGAGAGACACGACCAGAGACAAGAGTTATTCCACTAAAAGCTTGACTCCACTTCTATGAGAAAAGCTTTCCTGGAAATGAACAATAAAACGTTTGGAGTTTGTGGAAAGTTTTGCAGATTAGTCTGTCTGTGTATGTATGTGTTACACGCTCTGAGTTATGGCCACGCTGTGAGACTGGGACGACTGTGTCTCAGGTGGTAGAGCGGGTCGCCTGATGATCAAAGGGTTGGAGGTTCGATCCCCGCCCTGCCACCTGTGTCATGGTTGTTGTGTCCTTGGGCAAGACACTTCACCCACCTTGCCTTGTGTGAATGTCGATAGTTAGCCTGCTGTCGGTGTATGAGTGTGTGTGTGAATGGTAACGTGGGAAAGGAAAACAGGTCTCCCTTGAAAAAGGGTCTTCGGTCTCAATGGGATTTACCTGTAGAAATAAATAAAATAAAAAAAAAATAGACTAGAGGTCATTGTACCGTTCACATCATATCATAAAGATCGTAAATTACACTTCATCTAAGATTAATTTAACTTTATTTGTCTAAATCTACTTAGACAACCTTATTTCTACACGTTGTATCCGTACTGTGTCCTTGCACTACTGTTGTGTTTATTTGTGTCTCAGGTGTTGCTCTCTTCACTTGTGTTTGTTCCTTCAGTTACACTTTAAGGTACACAAAATTGTAATGCATTAACTGCTACGAAGTTTAATTTTTTTTTTTTTTTTAGTTTATTTTTAGTTGTTGAGAGGAGCCTTGGACTTAAAAATGTAATTGCCAATGACTGCTGCACACACACACACACACGCACACACACACACACACACACACACACACACACACACACACACACACACACACACACTGTAACACACGCACACTGCTGCTGTAATTGTTAATGTGCGTATGATAAATAAACCATCTTGAATATCAGGCCAGTGGTTGACACAATAACCGAGCTATGCCCCGGGACATGCCAGAGGAGGTCTTCTAGAGGTTTGGGGTTGTGTGGACAGAATAATAACATTCTAGGCAAGAGGAGATACAACTCTGTGCCAAGGGGTTTGACTGTCAGTCGGCCTCACGCTTCACCACACAAAACGTGCTTTGGTTTGAGGCAGGTTTGGCTGCTTATAGACAATGGAAGATAAGATTTTTTTTTGTAGAGACAGAGATGAAATGTCAGAGAGGGGAATGACATGCAGAGAACGACCCGGGCTGGATTCTAACCCGGGTCTGCTGTGAAGAGGAGACAGACAGACAGCAGCTGTGAGAGGACTGGATCTAAGGTGTGTGAAGAGGACTGAGACTCTATTGGGGGCGGAGGGAGGGAGGGGGGGGGTCTAACCACAGCTGCTTATTTACACTTTCAACTGACACACACACACACACACACACACACACACACACACACACACACACACACACACACACACACACACACACACACACACACACACACACACACACACACACACTAACCCATCAGCAAAGTTGTTGTCCTGAAAATCAAAACACAAGAGCTGGGAGAAACTGTCCCTGTGTTCCAAATCTCATACTTTTTCTTTTTCCTACACTACATACTAAAGTACAGAAGAGTTTTAGTCTTTTTCCTACACTACATCCTAAAGTACAGAAGAGTTTTAGTCTTTTTACTACACTACATACTAAAGTACAGAAGAGTTTTAGTCTTTTTCCTACACTACATACTAAAGTACAGAAGAGTTTTAGTCTTTTTCCTACACTACATACTAAAGTACAGAAGAGTTTTAGTCTTTTTCCTACACTACATACTAAAGTACAGAAGAGTTTTAGTCTTTTTACTACACTACATACTAAAGTACAGAAGAGTTTTAGTCTTTTTACTACACTACATACTAAAGTACACAAGAGTGTAAGGGCCACAAGAGAGAAAGTGGGTTATTGTGTTATTGTGTTCTTGCTCCAAAATGTTCAGATTGACGGGTTAAAGGTGCAGTCAGTGATTCTGGAGAACGCTTTTTGTCAAAATCAGTGAATATCTCCTCATGATCCACTACCTTTCCATACTGTGTGCGTTTTTTTTCAGTGCACACACATACAAATGCCAAAAATAATCTTAAAAAAAAAAAAAAATAAATAATAAAAATCATGATAAACTGAGTAACCCCAGGATTTATTTTGTCAGTAGAGCTCTATAAAATAAAACATTTTAAATTTTAAATTTAGATCATTTTTAAAAGGAAATTCCTGGGATATAAGTTAAAACAACACACTCATAACTTTCCCTTTTACTAGACTACAATCACGCAGTTTCTTCCAAAAAAAACATTTGATAAATTAAGTTGGATTATTGGCCCCATAAAATAAAAAGCATTAAGCCCTGAGCTCTGGAGCGCTGGAAGAATGCATTAAGCCCTGAGCTCTGGAGCGCTGGAAGAATGTTCCATAAACCGAAAACCAACAAAATAAAAAGTTTAAAATGATTCTTTCTACAAACACCATAACTTTAACATCCAATCAAAGGTCAAAATTAACCCTTTAACGTTGCCCAGTTACAGCTCTGGAAAAACATTAAGAGACCATTCTGGATTTTTCTTAAAGCTCCCATATTGTGCAAATGCACTTTTCCGATGTTTTTGAACATAATTATGGGTCTACGGTGTGCCTACAGACTGCCAAAGTATCAAAAAAAAGAAAGCTCTCTCCTTTTCTCACTCTCCCCTTTTCTGAAACTCTCCACCTCTCCCCCCAATATACGTCTGAATTCTCCCCTTTTCTGACGTCAAAAACTGGAAAGCCAGAAGCTTCCACTGTGCAGTCCACCCCCCTATTTCTTATTGGTCCACGGCCCCGAGATCCTCTGGAAAAATATTCCTTCACCCCCTTGTTGTTTGCTTGTTGCTAAGCGACAAGATGCCTGTAGTACAGAAAAGCATGATGAATGTTGCATAATCCAATAATTTATCTTAACCACAGCAGCCTTTTAATGCCTCGTTTTTAATAACACAACGGATAGGAAGCTACTTGTGCTTTTTTTCAAACGGTAAAACTGAAAGAAATGTTTTTATTGGCATTTTTGCCTGACTGGTGTATAGCTATTAGCTTTGGGACAAGCATCGATCGTTTGCTTATTTTAACCCATTTAGATTCCCCACAGCAGTCTGACAAAGCCTCGTGTTTAGCCAGACAAAGCATTGGAAGGTAGCAGTGTAGTCGTCAAACTTTAAAAATGAATTTTTTCACTGATTTTAGTGATATTTTTAGCAGCTAGCTCCCGAGCTAGCTTTGCAGTAGCCACAGGCACGGCAAAGACGTCATCATTGTTTACAAACAGACAGAGGGCGAGGGGCGGGGGGAGCTCATAGATTGTATATTTACGAGGTGAGCTGCAGGTCGGTTTTAAAAATAGGCCATCGTGAGATTAGCTGAATAGAGGCATACTACAATAAATGATCTGAAAGTTTTTTTCAGCAAACAATTAAAGAAAAACGTATTAGGGACCACTAAGACCGTATGATATTGACAAAAAAGTGTATAATATGGGAGCTTTAAATCTTCATCTCTACAGCACTTCATGGAAATGTTCTTAAAGATCTCCTATTATACTACTTTTCTGGTCTTAATTTCTTGTTAAAAACTGCTATAGAATCACATCACAAAAAACCATGTAGATTTTCGGGACACTCTTCCTCTCACCCTAGCGAGCACAGCAGTCTGCTCTACACACTGCTTTGAGCTTCTCCGCCCCCCCCCCCTCCTGCAAACCCCACTCCGTTGTGATTGGTTACCTTCCTTCCGGAACACTTCCAGCAGCGCGCGGGGAGATTTCTGAGAGAGGAAGGTGGGGGCATGGCCGGAGCGTGCCTGAGCAGCATTACCATACATGGAAACATCCGGGGGACGTGACGACACGATACCCGGACATTTGAACAAGTGAATTCTCGACCGGCGTCCCTAGTGTTTAGTGCTCTGCACAGCCACCCCAGACGGTCAGCAGGGAATACGTCTAAATGCATGTACGTCATTATTTGATGCTCTAGTATGGTTAAGCATGACTATAAATCATTATAACAACGTTTATAGGTCATACAAGTCGAAAAGTATCATAGGTCCTCTTTAATGACAAAATATTTATTGGAATTTCTTACTAATGTTGTCAGTAGTTTGCAGAGCAGAACCAAAATGTTCATTCTACTCAAACATATGCCTGTAAATAGTAAAAGGAGAGACACTGAACATTTGGAGTGGTCTCTTAATTTTCTCCAGAGATGTTTGTAGCAACTAAACATCTCCATGGTTTCCATAATATAAATAATAACTGAACAGAACATTGTGCTGCAGTAGATAACATGTTCCACAGAAAACTCTCCCTTACACATAAAGGTGCTCCGAGGAACTTTTAGCTTATGTTAATTCTCGCGCCCCCTTAAGGACAAAAGCGGTAGTGTTTTTACCAAGCCAGCTGTTGTTCCTGGGTGAGCGTATACCCCATGACAAAGGCATTATGAAAAACTATATAAAAATAGCATTCTTTACACTGATGGTCTTGTTTGCTGTTACATGTAATCCATGATCATCAGAGGAAAAATTAGACTGTTTCAGAAATATTTAAAAGTTCCTCGTAGGGACTTTAAAGTTTGGAGTTTACAGTACAGTCACAAGTTACATAAGGAGATGGCTGCATGCAGAAATCCGAAGAGGAGACTTAATATTTTCTCACTGGGACATTATTATTATTATTTTTCAGTGTGATTAGGTTTGACACTTGATGACATGTCGAGAAGTATTGTCTTTCTTGGCTTAGCGAGTGTGAATAGCGTAGCATTCGTGTTATGCAGTGATGCTATTGTTATTCAGAGATGAAACAACTGAGACATACCGTGTTGAGACTGACCTGGACAAATGTTTTAGATAAAATCACGAACTCCAATAGCTTTTGGTTTGGGTAATGTGAATATCTCCTCACAATCTGCTACACCTGTCTGTACTGTGTGCTGTGTGCGCTGAGACAAAAAAAAACCTGGTGTTAATACACAGCCTAGGCTCTGTAAACTGGTATGTAAACAAAGGGATAAAAAGTGATTTCTCAACAAATGTTCTCCAGGGTCACTTACCCTGCCTTTAATGTGCCTTGCAAAGAGTTTGGGTGTCCGTGCTGACTTAAAAAAAGATATATATATCTTCACTATTTAAAGGTGCTCCGAGGATCTTTCAGTTTATGTTAATTCCAGCGCGCCCTTTGGACAAAAGCGTTAGTGTTTTTACTACGCCAGCTGTTGTTCCTGGGTGATCATACCCATGACAAAGGCATTAAGAAAAACTATATAAAAATAGCATTCTTTGCACTGATGGTCTCGTTTGCTGTTACATGTAATTTCTGATCATCAGAGGAAAAATTTGACTGTTTCAGAAATATTTAAATAAATAAAAGTTTCTTGCCACCAATCACATAATAAAAGAATATGACAGACACATGGAACAACTGAAAAAACAATATGTCCAAATCATTTTCAGACCTGATTGTCAACATATTCCAGGAAACAGTTTTCTTGGGATAATCAACCCCATTGTTCCAGTAAAGACACATGGCTGGGGCGCTCCGGTGGCGTAGTGGATAGAGCGTGTACCACATTGGCTCCGGCCTTCGTTGCAGTGGTCGCGGGTTCAAATCCGACCAGTGGACCTTTACTGCTGGTCATCCCCCCCCCCTCTCTCTCTCCCCATTTCAACTCTGTACTGTCCAATAAAGCTGGAAAATACCAAAAAATAGTCTTAAAAAAAGAAGAAAAAAAAAGAGACGTGGCTGGATGAGTTTTTTTTTAAATGTCATGTTTTAATTATTTAGGCATTTCCATTGTATGTGTATGTACATGCATTTTAGGGGGAAACAAAATAACATCAAACAACCCGGCCAATTCACAGTGAGGGTCTTTCTTAATGCCAGGACTTCTTTCATAAAAACAAAGCTATTGTCAATTGCTGAATTTAAAAGAATTTAAGCGAAAACAAGCAAGATTTGTCAATTTAAAAAGTTAGGGTCCGGCTCCTAAGGCAAGACCGTTAAAGGCACACTAGGTAATTCTGGAGAATGTTTTGGCCCGCTTTGTTTACATTCTATTTGTTTACATGCCAGTTTACAGAGGCTAGGCTGTGCATTAACACCAGATTTTTTTTCAGTGCACACAGACAGTAAGGACAGATAGCGGGATCGTGAGGAGATATTCGCTGACTTTGACAAGAAAGTGATTTTGAAAACAAGCGTTCTCCAGAATTAGAATTACCTAGTTGGCCTTTAATGTTAACTGCCTACCTCTAGATATAAGTCACTCTGGATAAAAAGCATCTGATAAATGATATGTCTAGCTTCACTGGAATCAAACCACAGACGTTAGGTGATATAGACAAAATGGAGAGAATTTAAATTTTTTATAGGAAAAAGTGTAGACTGAAAAGGGTTGATATTACTACCATTTAAAAATAGTTTTTTGGGATTTCTTAAAGACTATTTTTAAAGTTGAGATTTTTCTAATATCTAAATATTTAACGGTTCCTCCTAGCACCTTTAAGGATATCAGCTATTTCCCATTATAGCATACATTATAAATAAAATGCAAATATGTAAAAAAAAAAAAGAGAGAGAAAAAAAAGACTAATTTGGCTTGTTAGTTTCACCGGGAGTCCCCTTGCTTGGGGAACTGGTATATTGTATTGTGTTTCTACAGCTCTGGATAAAAATGAAGAGACCACTCCAAATATTTAGTGTCTCTTGTTTTAATATGTATAGGCATATATTTTAATAGAATGAACATTTTGGTTTTGCTCTACAAACTACTGGCAATATTTCTAACAAAATTCCGAATGGAGAAATTGATATTTAGAGCATTTCCATTAAACGCCAGCTGTTGTTCCTGGGTGAGGGTACGAATGACAAAGGCATTAAGAAAAACTATATAAAAACAGCATTCTTTGCACTGATGGTCTGGTTTGCTGTTACATGTAATTTATGATAATCAGAGGATAAATGAGACTGTTTCAGAAATATTTAAAAAATCCTTGTTGCACCTTTAAGTAATGTAGAGATGAACATTTAAGAAAAATCCAGACTATTCTCTTAATTTCTTCCATAGCTGTATGTGAGGCCCTTTTCACTGAACCGTGGCTGAGGTAAAAATGTACATTAGATGGACTGCATACCTACGCAGCATGAAGGGGGCAGTCGGAGAATGTTTGGGGTTTGTATGTACAGTCCCGTTGACCCTTTCAGGACCTCTCGAAAGGCATGAACGAAAGCAACCAACCAGACACATTACACAACTATAGATTAGGCACATAGAATAGATAGATTGTCAATATTTACAGAGGATATGGCTCCACAAACACAAACACATGCACATATAGACAGTTTAAAGTTTAAACAAACATCACAGTATGTAAAAAAAAAAACACACAAAAAAACAAGTCTTCTCCTCCTCTACCAACTGTTTATCCTCTCTCATCCCCCTTTCTTTTCCTGTCAATTCTACAGTCCGGCAGCCCTGGTCAAGCATTTGATAATTTGATATGATACAGTAGAATCACATGGACGTTTTCTCTGATCACCCTTAGCTCCCTTAGACACCAACTGACTACCCAGCAGCAAACGGGACTGGAAAAAAAAGTGTGATTTTTTTTTTCTATGATCGTCTTAATTTGGTCCTTGGGGTTTAAAGCAGTTAACATGATGCCTTTTTGAACAATTTGCATAAAAAGACATGTTTTATTTGATAAGCGGGAACTTTTCAACAAAGCGAAGACAAGTGCATTAAAGGAGTACTTTGGGATTTTGGACATAGGGCCTCATTTCCAAGTAAGCCGGTGTGTTATTTATCATTGGAGACACATTTCATTCAGTCCTTCTAGTTGCAGAGTTCGCTGGTGCTAGGCTAGCGCAAGTCAATGGTTGTGTTCTAAAAAGGGTTCTACGATCATTGACAAAAAAAAAGGATTTTAGAACCTTGGTCATGTTTTGTTTTTTTCTGAAGCCTGTTTATGTGTAGGGTCCAATAATGTTTAAGGAGCTTTTAGGTTAAATGGCCTAGAACTGACTGTTCTAGGCCACTCTACTCTGATGGTGAGGCTTGCTGAGAAAGGTTTTAGAACGTTAACCCGGGTTTCACAACACAAAAAAGGTTCTAGAAGCGTGGGTCCCAAGAACACCGAAAGTTCGAGGAATGTTGGGGTTGGGTTGTGGTTCCAAAGACACAGGAGGTTCTAGAACATCGGGTTCTAGAACATTCTTGAACATTCTAGAACCGGGTGCTGTTTGCGAAGCCGTCGGACAGGATGATGTTCTTGTAGAAGTTGTCTGAGCGCGTGGAGCAGTAGCCTTTCACCATGTCGATTGAGGACATAAAAAGGTTCTAGACTGTTGGGGTTGTGGTAACAAAGACACGGAAGGTTCTAAAATGTTGGGGTGGCAGTTCCAAGAACCCGGGAGGTTCTAGAATGTGGGGGGAGGGGCATTCCGGGTGTTTTGAAAAGCACAGGAGGAGGGCTCCCTGAATGTTTGGAGTAAAAAGCGGGTTCTAGAACACTCAAGAACCGGGGGCTATTGGCGAAGCTGTTGAGTTCTAGAATGTTAAGCTCACCTCCAATTTTGGAACCTTTTAACGGAAAACCTCCAAAAGTTTCTAGAACATTTTCGGTCAGTTTAAAAAAAAAAAAAAAATGAATTCCAGAACCCTCGTGGTCTGAAAAAGCGTGTTCTAGAACATTCTAGAAGCGTGTGCTGTTGGCGAAGCTGTCGGACAGGATGATGTTCTTATAGAAGTTGTCGGAGCGCGTGGAGCAGTAGCCCTTCACCTTGTCGATCATCTGGCTGACGGGAGAGTTGGGTTCCCCGTCCGAGACAGAGGAGGACGGGGGCGAAGAGGAGACAGACTTTGGGCCGGACGGGCTGGAGTAGCTTTTATCTGAGAGACAGGGGCAAGAAACGCACAAAGATTAGTTTGGTTTAGTTTAGTTATTTCGGTCATTTTGACAATTTATTGACCATACAGTTCGTCAAGCCTCTAAGCATTAAAAAAAGGAAAAGTGAAGAGAAAAAAAAGCAAAACAAAAATATATAACCAGGAAACAAGCAGGACTGATTATGACTTGAATATGCACTAGCCACCGAACTCAAGTTGGTGAAGCTTTTGTCTGTATATTGTATCTGTATCTGTATTCAGAGAGACAGGGATAAAGCACACAAGGATTAATTCAGTTTAGTTTATTTATTTTGGTATTTTTTTCAATTTATAGACCATACACTTAGCCTGGCTCCGCCCGCCCGCCTACTTCCGGCCAAATTTCATTTTCCCTTCAGTAGTCAGTCTGGGTGTACAGCGCATTTCCCAGATTCTCCGGAGAATCTACGATCGTCCAATCAGCGAACAGAGTGGCACTGGGCAGATCCAATAGTTTTAAACTTCGACAGACACCCGCCTCCAAGTTAACGTTTGCCAATTACAGCACTTCCAGACCTTCTGTACAAATGACATGAAGTACGATGGTCTGGTAGGACCAGGCTAAATGAAGTACGATGGTCTGGTTGGACCAGGCTAAATGAAGTACGATGGTCTGGTTGGACCAGGCTAAATGAAGTACGATGGTCTGGTTGGACCAGGCTAAATGAAGTACGATGGTCTGGTAGGACCAGGCTAAATGAAGTACGATGGTCTGGTAGGACCAGGCTAAATGAAGTACGATGGTCTGGTTGGACCAGGCTAAGTGAAGTACGATGGTCTGGTTGGACCAGGCTAAATGAAGTACGATGGTCTGGTTGGACCAGGCTAAATGAAGTACGATGGTCTGGTTGGACCAGGCTACCATACACTTGGTCAAGACTATAAAAAAAACATTAAAAAAAAATAAAAATCAAGAAAATAAAAACAAAATCAAATACTGTATATAACCAAGAAAAAAGCAGGACTGATTATGATTGTGCCTTGATGATGCAATACACATTAAACTGTCGGTGGTAGGGAAAGGGCGATTCATTTAATATCATGTTTTATGGCCCAAAACAAACTGTTAATCAAGTATTAGTTTGATTTCAAGTCATACTAATAGTTAAATGTTGCAGCACTCCACAGCACTCACTTTGTTTCAGCTTTAATTAAAGGATCACTGTGTAGTTTCAGAGGAGGGGGATTTGTTTACATTCACAGAGCCTGCATTTAGTTTGCATATCATATATTCTCTACATGTCATTCTTAGTATTGAATAATTCTATCATCATGAATTAAAACTAAATTATTCTGAGGAACCTGGAACCAAACGTAAGACTAGAATATGTTTGTAAACCAAACTGTGGGCCCTGCTGCTGTAAACAACAAGAGTGAAATAGTAACTTTTCAGGAAGCTTTCTTACTTCAAACACTGTTCCAGGGATCACACTTTCCTGTGAGGAAAGTTTGTTTATTACAGTTTTGTATGGGCCTTGTAAATATTTGGGTTTTCCCAGCCAACATATTATACAACCAGGGTTAGTACAGCAACAGCAGCCTCATTCAAGCGTAGTGCATATTGTTATTTAATTTCAAACTTGATCCTAGGATTACTTTTCAAATTGTAGGCATACTTGATGGAGCTGGGGAATGTTTTTGTTAGCTCAGACTGGGGACGGGGGTGTGCATGAGTACACGTGTAACCCAGGTAGAAAATCATAACTGTTTAGGAGAAATCAATAAACAAAACCCCCTTTATTTTTATTACTTCAATGTTTTCTGGCAGCGGGACTCAGTCTTAAGTGATATGATTACATATAAGTCAAAAAGCAACATTATAAAATAAAGATCTCTCTCCATCTATCTGCCTGCTTGTCTTTCTCTCTTTCTCTCTCTTTCTCTCTCCACTGCACACTGTCACTCCAACAGCACAGAGAGAGAGAGAGAGAGAGAGAGAGAGAGAGAGAGAGAGAGGAGAGAGAGAGAATAAAATATTTTATATTATTTCTTGACACTCAAACCAAAATTGTTCTACAGACCCTTAACTTCAATTAAGAAGTGAAAACTAAAACGTTCACATCAACTTGGAATGACTGAGTGTCCAGGCACCACACATACTATCATAGATGGTTACAATGGTCTGTTGATTCAACTATTCTAAAATATTAACAATTCGATCAACGTAATTAGTTGGCAAATAAATAGCCACTGTCTACAACACAGAAGTTCCAGCAAGGTGTATGGGTGGGTATGTGAATGTGGTAAGAAATGTCAAGTGCTTTGGGGCTGAGAAAATAGGCTAAAAAGCGCTATATACAGTATGTAAGTCAAGTCCATTTTAGCATTTGCCAAGCTCATCACAAGAGTCAGAAAAGTTTAAGGGATGATTCTGGTTCTTTGAGCAATTCAACTTAATCTGACACTGCACCACACTGTTTAATCAAATAATAAATAAAGGGTGGTAGGATGCCCTGTAGGAAAAAGGGGCCTCCCAGTAACCATGAGGTCTCTGGTTCCTCCTCCCAGTAACCATGAGGTCTCTGGTTCCTCCTCCCAGTAACCATGAGGTCTCTGGTTCCTCCGCCCAGTAACCATGAGGTCTCTGGTTCCTCCTCCCAGTAACCATGAGGTCTCTGGTTCCTCCTCCCAGTAACCATGCGGTCTCTGGTTCCTCCTCCCAGTAACCATGAGGTCTCTGGTTCCTCCTCCCAGTAACCATGAGGTCTCTGGTTCCTCCCAGTAACCATGAGGTCTCTGGTTCCTCCTCCCAGTAACAATGAGGTCTCTGGTTTGATCCCCGGCACCGGACAGGAGGGTGTTAGTTGTAAAACTAGTGGTGGCTGCTATTACATCTACGGTGCCCACCATCTCTACCATTGTGTCCTTGAGCAAGACACTTAACCCTAAAACTGCTCCAGGGGTGCTGTACTATGGCTGACCCTGCGCACTGACCCCCTCTGGAGTGTGTCTGTCTGTCTGTCTGTCTGTCTGCCTGTCTGTACTATGGCTGACCCTGCGCTCTGACCCCCTCTGGAGTGTGGTAACTTGAGAGGGGATATGCGGAAAGACACATTTCAATCTAACCATTGACTGACAAATAAAGTAACTCGACTTAAACAAGCTCACATTCCAAGTAGCATTCCTATTAGTATGAATGAATAGCTGCATTGTGCGATTTTTTTCTGTTTAGTTATACTCCCATATTCCCCTCAAACTTATGGATATATTTATTAAAGCCTGACCACCTGGATTGTATATTATCTCCTGTAAAAAAAAGATTAATGTGTCTTTGGGATTTCAATAAGGGGTTAGCCAAGACCGAAGACGTTTTAAAGTTCTGACCTATGGAGGAAAGGAAAATGGGAGTATATGGATATGAAGTGTCATAGAAGCATTGCTACTTGGGACACCTGGAAAAGATCTGTCACTCTTTTTTATTTAAAGATTATTTTTTGGCATTTTCAAGCTTTATTAGACAGTACAGAGTTGAAATAGTGAGACAGAGAGAGAGAGAGGGGGGGGGGGATGACCTGCAGTAAAGGTCCACGGGTCGGATTTGAACCCACGACCACTGCAACGAAGGCTTTCTGGGGGTTTCTGTAGAACTCCCTGAGAAGTCCTTTGGAATTTTTAGGGTGTATTCATCAAGAAAGGCCGCTCGTTCACTTGCATACTTCCAGACCAAATAGAATTTAGATATATTTTTTGTTGGCGTGGTCCACTTTCACATATTGCACCTTTTTGCAAGTAAACCAGCATAACAAAGCAAACGTGATCTGAGGTCATTCTGAGGTCATTCATTCATTGGACAGACATTCTGGGGCGGGGAAAAGCAGTAAGCACAAAGTGAAAACTGCCAAAGTGTAAACAATCATGGAAATATTCCATACTGCCATTGTGTTTGGTGATTGGATGCCATCAGTGCGTTTGGAAGTGCAGCGAGACCAACTCTTCAGCTGGGTCTCAGTGCGCTTGTTTGGTACGCCCCAGAGTGCCATTTTCTGTATTCACACCTTCCTGAAAGATGCGCACCAAAGGCAGAAGCGGGCCTGAGTTTTTTTCAGGTGAACTAAACAAAATATTCCATGCTATGACGTGGTGTTTAGTGATTGGGTGCCATCAGTGCTTTTGGAAGCGCACAGAGACCAACTCTTCAGCTGGACAATAACAATTAAAACAAATAATATCAACAATTCATCAGTGAAAAACGCTACAAGTTCTGTGAGAAATCTGGGCAATGCATATTATATATATTTGTGTGATTTACATTTTTACCAATTTTAGATTTTTAGTCTCATGCGCTTGTTTGGTCACTGCGCTGTAAAAAAAAATAAAAATAAAATTGCTGGCTTTGAAAACGTTTTTGGTAGCCTGGCACCGCCCGCCTACCTACTTTCACTGAATTTTCGTTTCGCTTCAGTAGTCAGTCTGGGTCTGCGGTATATTCACAGGTTTTATCAGGATAGATGTTTACCGGTCCAATCAGTGAACAGAGGGAGTGGCTGAGAACAATGACGTTGAGGTCGTGCGCCAGTTTCAGTTGTAGTCAGAAGCCGGCGCATGACATACGTCACGACCAAACGTTATGCGATTGGTTGGCAGATCCAGAGTGGCACTGGGCACTTTTAGTTTTTAGAGTGTGATTGCTTCCTTCACACCTGCCTGAAAGATGTGGACCTAAGGTGAAAGCGCACCTAAGTTCGTTTCAGGTGAAATAAACACTGCAGATGTGAATACGCCCCTTAATGTGCGTTGATTTAAGTGTCTCCTTTGGACAAAAGCATAGCTCTGACCTATGGAAAACGGAGAATATTGGAGCCATGAAGTGTCATAGAATCATTGCTACTTGGGACATCTGGAAGAGATAAGTCATTTATTGAACGTTACTTCATTAATTCTATTGGGGTTTCTGAAGCACTCCCCGAGAAGACTTATTATTTATATAAACACACACACACACACACACACACTGAAACACACACATTGAAACACACACACACACACACACTCACACTGAAACACACACACATTGAAACACACACACACACACACACACACACTGAAACACACACATTGAAACACACACACACACACACACACACTGAAACACACACATTGAAACACACACACACACACTCACACTGAAACACACACACATTGAAACACACACATTGAAACACACACACACACACTGAAACACACACATTGAAACACACACATTGAAACACACACACACACTCACACTGAAACACACACACATTGAAACACACAAACACACTGAAACACACACACACACACTCACACTGAAACACACACACATTGAAACACACAAACACACTGAAACACACACACACACACACACACACACACACACTCAATCATACTTGTTTCAGCGCTTTCACACATCTGAAGACATTATTACAGGTGTTGCATAGATTAAGTGAACTGCGCTGAGGTATGCAACAATCATTTTGCCACATACACACACACACACACACACACACACACACACACACACACACACACACACACACACACACACACACACACACACACACAGTAATACATAGTAATGTCATTTCAATCAAGCGTCCTCTGGAAGCGAATTGGACCAAAACTAATAGCCTCATTGTTAACATCTTGGAAAGTTCTTATCGTGACATTGCCAAAGCATCTGAGCAAAACATATAGAATCTTGGCGAAAAAGGAGAACATACTGTGTGTGTGTGTGTGTGTGTGTGTGTGTGTGTGTGTGTGTGTGTGTGTGTGTGTGTGCGTGTGTGTGTGTGTCTCTCTCTCATTCTGTGTGTGTGTATGTGTGTGTCTCTCTCTCATTCTGTGTGTGTGTGTGTGTGTGTGTGTGTGTGTGTGCGTGCGTGTGTGTGTGTGTGTGTGTGTGTCTCTCTCTCTCTCATTCTGTGTGTGTGTGTGTGTGTGTCTCTCTCTCATTCTGTGTGTGTGTGTGTGTGTGTGTGTGTGTGTGTCTCTCTCTGTCGCACTCTGTGTGTGTGTGTGTGTGTGTGTGTGTGTGTGTGAGTGTGTGTGTGTGTGTGTGTGTGTGTGTGTGTGTGTGTGTGTTGGTCCTGTGGAACCATCAAACAATAAGCAAGGCAATGATTTAAGCTCTCTGCCTCTGAAACAAGCAGTTTGGCCAAATTCTTCATCTTTGGAACGGATATTTGAGTGAAATCACTCACTGCACTTTGTCATATTTTTGTGATCTGTGCCTGAACAAACAAACAGTGGAATGGAGCTCTGGTGTTTTTGAAACCGTGATTCCCCCACTACACCTCTTCCAATAGATGTCCCTATGCAACATCACGCAGTAGGGGTCAAGAGATAGGTTGTGTGTGTGTGTGTGTGTGTGTGTGTGTGTGTGTGTGAGAGAGTGTGTGTTCTGGCGCGGCCCAAAGTCACGTCTTCACGCTAAAATGTGGGACTTCCCGAGTCGTTATGTCCGCAAATGATTATTCCCTTGGCGCCCATACAGTCTCTACGTTTGTGTGTGTTTGCAGATGCATGCGTGTAAGTGTATTTCTTGTGTGTGTGTGTGTGTGTGTGTGTGTGTGTGTTTCTTTACACCGGGTCCCTGTCCAATAATTTTGACTTTTTAAATGCCCTATGATATCACCCCCCCCCCACACACACACCCACACGCCCTTCTGAAACACAGACATTTCTCTTTTAGCATGTTCCCCTCTAAGGCACTCTCCAGAAGGACAGAGAAAAACTGACAAAGGAGTGAAAAGTTTAACCAGTGTCACTGCGAATACCAATGGAAAACATCAGGTCAACCTTTGGTCAGAAACAACAGTAGGGGAGAGTGGGTTGAGTTGAGCGAGTGGGGGAGTAGTGCCACCCCTTGTTTCTTTTCAAGTTGTGCCACGAGACAACTTTTTTTCAGAAAGCTATATTTCTTAAACAGTTTATTTCAGATCCAAAGTTATTGTTGCCGAAAATATACATACATATTTTAGTTGAAGACTTTACTGTCAAGGCCTCACTTTAAAGTCACTTTGAGTAAAAACTGGCACAGCTCCCCACACCCCCCATTTTTTTGGGGGGGGGGGGGGGGGGCATTTTTATGCTTTATTTGACAGTGTGTAGAGACAGAGATGAAATGTGTCAGAGAGGGGAGTGACATGCAGAGAACGACCCGGGCTGGATTCTAACCCGGGTCTGCTGTGAAGAGGACTGAGACTCTATGGAGGGTGGGGGGGTGGGGGGGGGGTCTAACAACCACACCACAGAACACCCCCGTACAGATTGACACTGGCACTCAGATAATAATTGGAGAAATAATCTTACATTCAGTACGTAAAATATACAGACGCTGATCAGTTATTTTTGCACTTTGGGTGTCAAATCAGTTTTATTTGTATAGCCCAATATCACAAATAGACATTTGCCTCAGTGGGCTTTACATTCCATACAGTACGACACTCCCTTACACCCTGAGCTGGGCTGAGAAAAAACTCCCAGTAAAAACCCTTTATCGGGATTAGAAAAAAACCCGAAATCTCAGGGAGAGTTGACAGAGTAAGGGATCCCTCTCCCGAATGTTACCCTAACTGGCATTGTACTTTGTTAGTTTTCGATTGGCTTAATTCTGCTATATACTGTAAGACAATAGCATGGTACAGGGTGTAAGGTATCTGTTATAGTTTATGTACTTCTTCACAAGGAATGGTTGGGAAAACAAACACCAGAGTTTTCATAGTTAATATTAAAATCACATTTGAGACCTAAAATCTGGATTTATCAGCATTTGAAATTATCGATGTCTTGTGAAAAGGGGGGATGTCTCGTACTAACAAAACCCAGAAAGGATTCTCACCTGACTCTTCAGTTCAACGAGGATTCACACCCTGCGTTCCAATCCCCATACTTCCCTACTATTTAGTATGCCAGAAAAAGATTCAGGATGTCCCAATACATGCAGGTCAATTGTAGTATGCTGAAAATACATAAATGTCACACTAACTCCAATAGCAGTTTGGTGTATTCGTCTTTATTCTTGACATTTCTCGACATAATGAAAAAAAAATCTTCTTTATCTGATTTTTTTTTCTCTCTTGTCTGTGGCCCTAAAACTCTTCTGTACTTTAGTATGTAGTGTAGTAAAAAGACTAAAACTCTTCTGTGCTTTAGTATGTAGTGTAGTAAAAAGACTAAAACTCTTCTGTACTTTAGTATGTAGTGTAGTAAAAAGACTAAAACTCTTCTGTACTTTAGTATGTAGTGTAGTAAAAAGACTAAAACTCTTCTGTACTTTAGTATGTAGTGTAGTAAAAAGAAAAAGTATGAGATTTGGAACACAGGGACAGTTTCTCCCAGCTCGTGTTTTGATTTTCAGGACAACAACTTTGCTGATGGGTTGTGGGTTGTGTGTGTGTGTGTGTGTGTGTGTGTGTGTGTGTGTGTGTGTGTGTGTGTGTGTGTGTGTGTGTGTGTGTGTGTGTGTGTGTGTGTGTGTGTTTGTCTCAGTTGAAAGTGTAAATAAGCAGCTGTGGTTAGAGGCCTCCCCCCCATAGAGTCTCAGTCCTCTTCACAGCAGACCCGGGTTAGAATCCAGCCCGGGTGGTCGTTCTCTGCATGTCATTCCCCTCTCTGTCTGTCTGTCTGTCTGTCTGTCTGTCTGTCTGTCTGTCCTCTTCACAGCAGACCCGGGTTAGAATCCATGGGAAAAGGAATATGAAACAGCCGGACCCGGGTCGTTCTCTGCATGTCATTCCCCTCTCTGTCTGTCTGTCTGTCTGTCTGTCTGTCCTCTTCACAGCAGACCCGGGTTAGAATCCAGCCTGGGTCGTTCTCTGCATGTCATTCCCCTCTCTGACACATTTCATCTCTGTCTCTACAAAACTTTCTAATAAAAAGCAAAAATAAATGCCAAAAAATATTTCATTAATCTTAAAAAAAAGTAGTGTCCTGGAGTCCAGATGTTAATATGAGACAGTTTCCATGGTTTCTTTTCTTTGACAAAGTTGATCAAAACACACAGAGAAACACACAGACAACAACCACATCTCCTGTCAAGTAATCCAGTCATGTTGCTTAAATTCAACACTGCACCCTTCTTCAATACACAGTCAAAACCGAAATTATTCATACCCCCCCCCCTGGCAAGCGTTGTATTTTGTCACCCTGTAAAAATAATGGTCACTTTTTGGCCAAAATGATTTTTTTGCTTAAATCATCTCCTCATGATGCTGGCCACCTCTGGAAAAATGGCCTAAATCCTCAGTTGAACAGATCATGTGATTTTACTCGACATAGGCCATTATACCATATTACCAGAATGTCCAGAGTGTGTTTTAGGCCGTTTTATTTTGCCTAAGTCAAAATTTACTGTTAATTTTGTGTGTTAAATGGCTTAAGTCACAGGTTAAACATTATTATAAAGGGTTTATTCCTAATATCTTACACAAATGACATACATTGTTATTACAATGTCAAGAGTCATCTTTTGACATAACCTGTTTGAGTGAAATTATTATTGAATATCATATATTCAATCTTTGCTGAAGTTTTTTGTGTTTCCTGAAAACATGACTTAGGCCGTTATTTTAACAGGGTGACGATTTCTGTAATAGCCAATAAAGACTTATCTACTGAATATTGAGAAGGGTATGAATAACTTTGGCCATGCCACTTTTCGTTCAAATGTAAATAAATAAAAGCTGAAAAACATATTTTTTTCCACAATGACGCCTCTTGTACATCGTCTTTTTATCTTCTTGGAGAAGCCTGTGTCATTTCCTCTCTCTCTCTCTCTCTCTCTCTCTCTCTCTGTCTCTGTCTCTCTCGCTCTCTGTCTTTCTCTCTCTCTCTGTCTCTGTCTCTCTCTCTCTCTCTCTGTCGCTCTCTGTCTCTCTCTCTCTCTCTCTCTCTCTCTCTCTCTCTCTCTCTCTCTCTCTCTCTCTCTCTCTCTCTCTCTCTCTCTCTCTCTCTCGCTCTCTCTCAAACACCTGGGAGAAGCCTGTGTCATTTCATATCAAGACAAAGCTCGCTGGTTTCATGAAAGTCAGAATTTGCCAGAGGTATGAATAACTTCGGTTTTGACTGTATAAAGGAAATCCGTATAGAATCGACAGCCTGGTAACGATTGTCAGCTAAACACCTATTCAAATGTTTGATGTATTTTCTTTGTTTTTACTATCTCTTAAATGCACTTTCTAATGTCTATATCTTGATGTATGATGGCGACTGTGGCTCAGGTGGTAGAGCGGGTCGGCTGATGATCAAAGGGTTGGCCTCGTGTGAATGTCGATAGTTAGCCTGCTATCGGTGTGTGAATGGTAACGTGTAAATGGGAACAGGTCTCCCTTGCAAAAGAGTCTTCGGACTCAATGGGATATACCTGTATAAATAAAGGTTAAAAAAAAAATATATATATATGTTATGCCCCTGTAAAGCACTTTGAATGGCCTTGTGTGTGTGTGTGTGTGTGTGTGTGTGTGTGTGTGTGTGTGTGTGTGTGTGTGTGTGTAAAGCACTTTGAATGGCCTTGTGTCTGAATTGTGCTGTAGAAATAAACTCGCCTTGCCTTGCTTCTTATCGCAGCCCATTAAACGTTATAAACAGTTCAAAGCAAGAAAAGCTGGACACCAAAATCTGGATAATATTTTCAATGTTACGTCAGGTTTTATTTTTATGTGCTGTTAGAATGTTTCATTTAGCCAGATCCAGAGATAGGTCTGGTTAATATCAAAGGCTTAAGTTCGCCTGGCAGGACTTGTATCAATAGCAAATAACTCCTCCCACACATCAAAACTCTGCAGCCTTGGCGACAGAGCTTTCTCCAGGGCAGCTCCCAGGCTCTGGAACGGCCTGCCCCAACATATCCGTGACTCTGAGTCCCTCACCATCTTCCAGTCCAACCTCAAGACCCATCTCTTCTCCTCTGCCTACCCCTAGTTCACCCACCAACCCAACTCTACATGCTCTTTTTGTTTGTCTATTGTTGTGTTATGTAAAGCGCTCCGAGTGTGAGAAAAGAGCTATATAAACAAAATGTATTATTATTATTATTATTATTATTATTATTATTATTATTATTATTATTATTATTATTATTATTATTATTATTATTATTAAATATACTGCAGATGCTTTTAGTTTTAATGAAATACTCAAAACATCCAATCGAGGAATGCGACAAAAGAGGGTACAGACCATGCAAGAGAAACTAAGAAAAACAAAAAATAAACTAAAAGTTTCTTATCAGTAAAATCTGTTTAGAAATCCTGTTGCTGTCCCCTTTCTAAGTAAGTAGGATATGTCACCTAAAGCTGGGGTATGTGATTTCTGATTGGTCAAAGTTAACATGAGCTGTACACTTTGACCAATCAGAGCGAGGCTCCGATTCTCTGTTCTTATTGGCTGTTGGGACTGTCCATTCATTTTGGCACGACTTTGTTGGTGTAGAGCGTGTCAGGGAGGGACCATAGGGGAGGGACCAAAGAGAACAAGTGGAGCGGTTGAGGTATTTGGATTCAAATCTCTATCCCAACTGCTATTTTCTCCCCAAATCCTCCACCACAGCTTTATGTTTAGTTTTATAAAAGCATAAAACCAGTGAAATGAAATTGAACAGATTTGACAGGGGCGGACCAGAAGCCTGAAGCTAAAAGATTAGACCTTATCCCAACTCACTGAAGGATAAATTCATTGCTGGTGTTGGATTATTTTCTTGGAATTCTTGAATTTGCCAAAAACAACAAAATTATGAAAATAACTTTTTGTAAGTGTGTTAACCGATCCTGTCAGCAAGCAAGCCGCAGAGGTTATAAGGTATTTAGGCTGCTTTCAACAACCACTTCACACCCATATCTGGAACAAACTTGTCATGGTCTGGGTTTGTCTTGTTTTGGTGTTCCCCGTGTTTCCTGTTTTATTTTGGTACGTCTGTCTTGTTCCTCCCCATGTCCTGTCAAGTTTCCCTCCTGTGTGATTGCTGCTCCCTCCCCTAATGTGTTTCACCTGTCCCTCGTTGTCTGCCCTGTCTTGTGTGTGTGTATTTAACTCCCAGTGCGTCATTGTTCTGTGTCTTTGCATTGTACCTGTTGGTGAGTCTGTCCCTGTATGTTCCTGTGTCCTTTGTGCCTTTTTGCGTTTCTGGAGTTTTTGTGTTTTTTGGACAATAAATGACCCTCACTTGAAACTGTCTGTATTTGGGTCCTGCTTGCCTGTCTGCCTGTCGTCACCGTAACAAAACTCCCAGAGAACTTGAGGTCTGCTGCAACTCTCAGCTCTTTTAAATCAAGTCTGAAGACTTTTCTGTTTCCACTTTAACCTGCAATTTTTATTTTATTTAAATGTTCTACTTCTACTCATTAGCTTTTAAATGTTTTATTTCTATTCAGTCGCTTTTCTAATGTGTTTTATGTGTTTTAATCTGTCCCCTGTAAAGCACTTTGAATGGCCTTGTGTCTGAATTGTGCTATAGAAATAAACTTGCCTTGCCATCTATTCCTGCACATCAAAATGCCTTAAAACGTACATCCAGATGACTGCATAATGCACATATTGTAAATATTTTTCATCACTGTACATCAAAACACACACACACACACACACACACACACACACACACACACACACACACACACACACACACACACACACACACACACACACACACACACACACACACACACACACACACACACACACACACACACACACACACACTACACGTTTCTACTTTTTACCATCAATTCTTTATATATAAAAGTGTTTTATATTGTAAAAAACAATTCCTTTGCACTACTTAGTATTTAGAATTCATCTAATGAAAATATTGTTTATGTTAATCTGTATCTCATGCTACTTCATATTCTTGTATGGTTCATATTGCACCGTGGGCCAGTGATAAGATTCTGATGTATGTCAGAGCTGACAACACCCATATCAGCTTCAAAAGAGCCTCAGAAAGTCCTGTAATGAGAGTTATTGCATTGTGTATGTCTCTTGCATAACGCTATACCGAAAAATGAAATTCAAAGTGAAAGGGATTTCAGATTGTCTCAGAGCTATTAGCCAATCTGCATATCTATTCAAATGTTACTGAAAAAGTTGTATTACAAAAAATAATTGCTTCAATGTGCTGTAAGTGCAAGTTTACTGCAGGTCATCCCCCCCCCTCTCCCTCTGTCTATTTCCCATTTAAACTATAATATCTAGTAGAGCTTGAAAATGACAAATTATATTAAAAAAAAAAATAGTCAAAGATTCCTGACGTGTTGGTGTATTTGGTTCATTCAGTTGTTCCCCTGTGTTCCTGATTTTTGGCAGTTTTTACCCCGAGCTTCCTGAACTAAACAATTTGTTAAATTACAGTTAATTCAGAATATCACAGCCAGGATTTGGCTCCGTTTCCTCTTTCTTCATTGTTTTCTTTCTCTCTCTCTCTCTCTCTCTCTCTCTCTCTCTCTCTCTCTCTCTCTCTCTCTCTCTCTCTCTCTCTCTCTCTCTCTCTCTCTCTCTCTCTCTCTCTCTCTCTCTCTCTCTCTCTCTCTCTCTCTCTCCTTCCATCAGAGATAGTCTTTTGTTGTTTGGGCCAAAACGGACAGTCAGATTTTCCGCAGCTTTTGTTTTTACTAGTTCCTTGTGTGCTGAAATACACGACCCACTACAACAGAACATGTTTTGTGTTTTTTTTCCCAGCTCTTTAAAGGTGCTCCGAGGAACTTTCGGTGTGTGTTCATTCTAGCGCCCCCTTTGGACAAAAGCGGTAGTGTTTTTACCACGCCAGCTGTTGTTCCTGGGTGAGCGTATACCCCATGACAAAGGCATTAAGAAAAACTATATTGAAACAGCATTCTTTGCACTGATGGTCTGGTTTGCCGTTACATGTAATTTATGATCATCAGAGGAAACATGAGACTGTTTCAGAAATATTTAAAAGTTCCTCATAGGGACTTTAAATGAAGCACCTAAAAACGTATAATTTCTTACCAACAGGAGTGTTTTGGAGTTAAAAGAAAAATCTATATCAGATGTTGAATAGAGAGA
Organism: Hyperoplus lanceolatus; assembly: GCA_026929865.2. NCBI lineage: Eukaryota > Metazoa > Chordata > Actinopteri > Uranoscopiformes > Ammodytidae > Hyperoplus > Hyperoplus lanceolatus. The sequence goes on along the minus strand of CM049414.1, from coordinate 27,388,813 downwards.
GAGACAGAGAGAGAGAGAGAGTGAGAGAGAGGAAGAGAGAGATTGAAAAAAAGAGACATAGAGAGAGAGACAGAGGGAGAGAGAGAGAGTGAGAGAGAGGAAGAGAGAGATTGAAAAAAAGAGACATAGAGAGAGTGAGAGAGAGAGGAAGAGAGAGATTGAAAAAAAGAGACATAGAGAGAGAGACAGAGGGAGAGAGAGCGAGGGAGAGAGAAAGAAGGAGAGAGAGAGAACGAGAGAGAGAGAGAGAGAATAATTCAGTCTCAGTGGTACATCGTGTAATATTTGGCCTCAAAAACACACAGTTAGACATTTCCTCACGTCCCTGTTTTCCATTATCGAGCCAACAGTTGCTGTTAATTTGAAAATGAGCAAAACCCAAATTATTACATGAAAATCACTGCCTCTAATATGACCCACAGCATTAAACCTGTTGTCACACCACTCTTATTAAACTTACACACAAAATCAACGTTAAATGTTGCAGATGTTAAGGTTGGATGCATTCTGTCAAGGCGTGCTTGGTTTCATCACCCTGGGGCACTCTTGGGCGGGTGGAGTTATAGTTTTTTTGTTATGATAAGTCAATCCCTGCGTTCCAATCCCCAGACTTCCCTACACTTTAGTATGCCAGGAATAAGATTTAGGATGTCCCAATACATGCATGTCAATTGTAGTATGCTGAAAATACATAAATGCCCCCACTAACTACAATAGCATTTTGGAGTTTTCGCCTTTGTTCTTGACATTTCTCGATATTATGAAAAAAAAATCTTCCTTATCTGATTTTTCTTTTCTCTCCTGTCTGTGGCCCTAAAACTCTTCTGTACTTTAGTATGTAGTGTAGTAAAAAGACTAAAACTCTTCTGTACTTTAGTATGTAGTGTAGTAAAAAGACTAAAACTCTTCTGTACTTTAGTATGTAGTGTAGTAAAAAGACTAAAACTCTTCTGTACTTTAGTATGTAGTGTAGTAAAAAGACTAAAACTCTTCTGTACTTTAGTATGTAGTGTAGTAAAAAGACTAAAACTCTTCTGTACTTTAGTATGTAGTGTAGTAAAAAGACTAAAACTCTTCTGTACTTTAGTATGTAGTGTAGTAAACAGACTAAAACTCTTCTGTACTTTAGTATGTTGTGTAGTAAAAAGACTAAAACTCTTCTGTACATTAGTATGTAGTGTAGTAAAAAGACTAAAACTCTTCTGTACTTTAGTATGTAGTGTAGTAAAAAGAAAAAGTATGTGATTTGGAACACAGGGATATAGTGAAAAATGAAAAACCTCCCACTCAGTGTGTCTCAGGCTGTGAAACAG
>CM049414.1:27375000-27382500 GCA_026929865.2 Hyperoplus lanceolatus | reverse complement strand
CATTTCATTTTCAGTTTTTATAACTTCAAGCATAAAGTATAACTTTTATTTTTTTAATTATATAACTTTGTTTTGTATAACTTCACTAAGTTTTTTTTCCAAATTTTCTTCATCAAATTTTTTTTGAATTTTTTGTGTACTTATAGTGGTCACAGCAAAAAAACATTAATCTAAAAAAAGTATAATTTTTTTTTTTTATTCCAATGTTTTTTGTTTTTGTTTTTGTTTTTTTAAATAATTCTACCTCCTTTGATTGTATGTTGATACTGAAAATAAGGAATGTCATTATAATCTTAGTCTCGCAAAGCCAGACCAAACTACAGCAAGTAGTATGGTCTGGAAGCACTCTGTTTAGAGCCGTCTATTCGGGGGGGAAACTGGGCTGGCCTGTTTCTATTTATTTAAACCAATCACAATCATCTACGGCGGGGCTAACCCCGGGAAGCAGCCAATGGAGGCGTAGCGTTGTTTGCCGACGCCAGCGCTTAATAGACGCTGGCGGGAGTGGTCAAGCCAGACTATTATAATCTTAATCTTTAATCATATTTTTACATATTCCCGGTAAGTACAAAATCAAATTTGACCAAATATTCGATTTTCTAATTTTCTATTAAAATGTATAAAATACATATACATTAGTTAAATTATTAATCAAATATTTATATTTATATATATTGATTATATATCAAAAGAAAGGAGAACTGATCCGTACCTCCTCCCTCAGCGTGCGGTTGCTGCGCTTGCCGTTGCGACCGCAGATCTGTTGCATCACGACCACAAACATGGCGACATTCAGCAGGAACACCACACAGAAGTATCCAACACACGTGATGTAGAAAACCACAGAACTCTGGATCCAACAGCTGAGGGAGAGAGAGAGACACACACACACACACACACACACACACACACACACACACACACACACACACACACACACACACACACACACCACAGAAACATGCACTTACACACAGACGGACACACACACACACACAAAGACACACACACTCATGCAAGCACAAACACAAAGAGAATAACACACACACAAACACACAGAAAGAGGCACACAAATATGCATACAGGTACGAATACACAAACACACACACACACACGCACACACACACACACACACACATTCCTAAAGGTCATACAATACCCTCATACAAACTATAAAGTTAACTTTTTGTCATATCTCACTATCTTCACACATTTTTGTTTTCTCCAAAAGTTGGTGAATAATTTTGACATTTTAAGTATTGTGTATTTCTGTGTTCACTCACAACTCTGAGGAAGGCTCCCCTCCCTCTCCTCTGCCGTACTCCTGGAGACCGTAAGAGTTTTTATCAACCGCCACCACGATCCCCACCAACACAGCCGGGAGACCTGGAAGGAAACACACAACAGACAAGGGTTAAAGGTGCAGTGTGTAACTTTCACATTACATTTTATTTAGCTTACGCTTTTTTATCATTCAACCATGAAGGTATAAACTCCGAACAACAGGAATCACTAAGTACTATAGCTTCAAATAACACACACACACACACACACACACACACACACACAGTACTATAGCTTCAAATAAACCAAGTGCCACATGTAAGTGCTACATGCTACAAGTGCTTATTTTTTGTGTGTGTGTTAAAAAGGGTTAATAAAAAAAGTAATTCATTTATAAATAATAATAATCATAATAATAATAATAATAATAATAATAATATTAATAATAATAATAATAATAATAATAATAATAATAATAATAATAATAATAATAATAATAATAATAATAATAATAATAATAATAATACATTTAATTAATACATAAATATATTTTTTAAATTTTTCAACATTCAACATAAAAAGATAATTATAAATGTAAAATTTAGAAATAATAATAATAATTGAAATACTAAATTAAGCATTAAACATGAAAAACATAAAAATCAATCATTACCCCATCCCCCATCAAAATAAATAAATAATAATAATTAATAATAAAAAAATATATAAAAAATAATAAGAAGAAATTAACATTAAAAAACAATTTAATAAATAAATTAAAAAAATAAAAAATAAAACATGAATAAAATCCACTCCTTACCCCATCCCACGATGCAGAACTTGAGGATGTATCTGCGGATGTAAGTGTTGAAGACTTTGACCAGAGCGATGTACATGTGGATGGACTCGAGGCCCATCCAGGTGAATGAAGTCAGCAGGAAGTAGTGAAGGAAGACGGCCACAGACAGACACAGCCAATCAGAACCCAGAGATGCCAGCCAGCCGTCCAATAGAAACACCATGTTTAGGAACAACAAGGAAGTGCTGAGATTCATCAGGATCTTTGAAGGGTAATCGCGGCGCAGTTTTCTGTTGGAAAGATGTATGTAAACATATTAACGTATCACTTAAAGGAATACTTCACCCATACGGAACCAGCGTTCTATCATTATAAAATCACTATTATAATATAATGAATGAGGTTTTTCTTCTCTCAGTCTTCCCTCAGTCTTCCCTTGGCCCAGCTGTCCTGGTAATCCTAACCCTACATTTTACCACGTGTGATGTCACGCATGGGAAAATGTAGGGTTAGGCAGTGAGACCATAAAACACTCTTTCTGCCTTTTCTCAGGCTAGGATGAACCGATTTCTAAAATGTTTGCACATTTATACTACATAGGATCTATCCCTCTCTCTTTCACTCACACACACACACACACACACACACACACACACACACACACACACACTTAATAATCAAGACTCACTCGAAGGCGATGTATGTCAGCAGAGTGGCAGCAGAGAAGACGGCGGAGATGCCGCAGCCGATGTACGTGATGAAGGTCAGAATCCGGTTGTTCTTTGGATCGATGTGAGGGGACGCTCCAGAGATGTCCTGGACACACACACACACACACACACACACACACACACACACACACACACACACACACACACACACACACACACACACACACACACACACATGGGCACGCACACACACACACACACACACACACACACACACACACACACATAGGCACGCACACACACACACGCACACACACACACACACACACACACACACACAAATGCATTCACACATGATAAAAACTTAAATTTTTTTGTTGACTGGTCAATTTTGAGATTTGTGTCTATTCATCTTCCATAATGTGTGTGTGTGTGTGTGTGTGTGTGTGTGTGTGTGTGTGTGTGTGTGTGTGTGTGTGTGTGTGTGTGTGTGTGTGTGTGTGTGTGTGTGTGTGTGTGTGTGTGTATATGCAATTGAAAATATTCCATGTACCAATGTGATTATATTATGTTAGTTTTTGTTCCTGTATTCAGTCACTGTATACCACAGTTCACTACAGCTCAATATAAGTGTTGGCTATCATATGTCATAAACATATGCCAATCATAATCGTTTGTCTGTTGTGTGTTTGTTTATTCATACCCTTAGGTTGCATACCAGCTCACAATACAAATACAACTCTTAATGCATTTACAGAAATACAAATATTGAGACATATATATATTCCAAGTTTTTATTAAATTTTCTTTTTTTAAATCAAGTCCAATTATTTCTTAGATTTTTCAGTGGGAGGAAACCGGAGCGCCCGGAGTAAACCCACACAGACGCAGTGGAACATATAAAGTCCTGACTCATAGAAACCAGTTTGTTTCTGTGTGTGTGTGTGAGGACTAAATACTGAACCTCTGTGCTGCCCTGTGGACTTATACAGCCTGTGTGTGTGTGTGTGTGTGTGTGTGACTGAGTGTGTGAGTGAGTGTGTGAGTGAGTGAGTGAGTAAGTGAGTGAGTGAGTGAGTGAGAGTGAGTGAGTAGTGTGAGTGTTTGTATATTATGTATGTATGAATGTGTGCCTGTCTGCCTGCCTGTCTGTCTGTCTGTCTGTCTGTCTGTCTGTCTGTCTGTCTGTCTGTGAATTGCTGACTCTCAAGCCTGCTGCTTGTAAGTGCGGCGAGATCTAGGGGTGATATACTTCTTAAATCGCCTCCAGAGAGAAGGCTTCTTCAGAGCTTCTCCGATCTCCTGTGTGGGCTCTAGTGCTTCTTGTGGTGATTTCTGGCCGCAGTACTCTGTCAGCTTGAAGGCATCTTGTTTGGTCACTTGTTGGGGCTCTTGTAAAACTTTTCCGGCCTCTTTTGGATGTTCTTGGGCCTTTTGTGGAGATATCTGGGCATCTTTCACTTGTTTTGGGGGACGTTGAGGTAGCGCTTCGAGCTTTGCTGGCTCTTGGGCCTCCTCTGTTTGGGTTGTGGGCTCTGATGCATCTTGTGTGGGCATGTGGGGTTCTTGTAAAACTTTCCCGGCCTCTTTTGTTGGAAGTTCTTGGGCCTTTTGTGGAGATATCTGGGCATCTTTCGCTTCGTTTGGGGGATCTTGAGGTAGTTTTTCTGGCTTTGATGGTTCTTCAGCCTCCTCTGTTTGGGTGTGGAGCTCTTGCGGTTGTTTTAAAACCATTTGTTGCTCCTGGATGTCCTTGGGAGTTTTTTCAGGCTCTAGTGCTGCTGTCTTCTTGACCTCTTTTGATGGATGCGCGGCTACCAATGGTGATATTTCAACCTCTACCTCTTCATTTTCTGCCTCTTGAGGCGGCTCTGCTGCCTCCCTTGTTGGGGTGTGGGTCCCTTGTGGATTATTCAAACCCATGTGTGACTCCTGGACGTCCTTACATGGCTTTTCAACCTCTTGAAGAAGTTCTTGGGCCGTTTGTGGTGGAGGTATCTGTGCCTCTTTCCATGTTATTTGGGGATCCTCTTGAGGTATTTGGGGCTCTTCTTGAGGTAGTGTTTCGTGGGCCTTCTCTGATTGCCCGTGCCCCTCCTGTGGACCATCAGAGGCAGCGAAGCAGAGTGAGACTTCTTCTGCTGGCTTGTGGTCCTCTATTGCTGGTTCCTCTGCCCGTGGTGGATCCACGGCTGCCTCTAGTCGCTCTTCGGCCCGTTTCGGTGATTGCTTGGCTGCAGGCTTCAGGTCCTCTTCTGTGGGCTTTTCTACGTCTTTCAGTGGTGGGTCTCGGGCACCTCCTGTTAGGGTGTGGGGAACAAGGGTTCCATACTCAACCAATGGCTCCCGGACGTTTTGTGGAGGTATCTCGGCATCTTTTGCTTGTTTTGGGGGACGTTGAGGTAGCGTTTCGGGCTTTGCTGGTTTTTGGACGCCTTCTGTTTGGGAGTGGAGCTCTAGTGTTACATACTCAACCATTAAATCCCAGACCCCCTTAGCTGTTGTTTCGGGCTCTAGTGCGGCTGGCTCCTCGACCTCTGTTGATGGTTGAGGAGCTACCAGTGGTGATATTTTAACCTCTTCATTTTCTGCCTCTTGAGGTGGCTTTGCGGCCTCTCTTTCCCTTGTTGGGGTGTGGGTCCCTTGTGGATGATTCAAACCCATCTGTGGCTCTTGGGCCTGGGTTTCCTTACGTGGCTTTTCACCCTGGACCTCCTTTTTTTGGGTGTGGGGCTCAACAACCATTGGTATCTTCTGGACCTCCTTAGGGGTTTTTTCGACCTGAGCTTCTTCTTGAGGTCGCCCGGCTTCTAATTCTGACCCTCCGGCCTCTTGAATATCTGCTTTTTGATTCCTAGCCACTTGAATCGTCTTTTCTGGCTCTAGTGTCAGCTTTTGGAAGTCTTGTAGTAGTTGGTCAACCTCTTGTAAAGGCTCCTCTGCCATTATCTGTGTCTCTTGGCTTTTCCTCTGTGGCTGTTCTAGGGCTTCTGTCGGTGGTTGCTGCCTGGCCTTCTGACGTGCTAGCTGGACCTCCTCTGAATGGCCTTCCAACTCCACTGTAGCATTTCCTACTGAGATAACTCCTTCAGCGTTTACTATCAGGTCCGACATCTCCAATTTCAAGGCTTCTACCTTCTCAACCAACTCCTGATTTGTCTTCTGGTATTCCTGACGCTGAAGGAATCCTCGTTGAGAAAAAACATTTTTCTTCTCGTGGACCTTCATGCCCTCGATCTTCTGAACCAGGGTTTGGTTTATCCTTCTCAGCTTGAAGTTCACAGACTCCACCTCCCTGAGTCTCTGTTGAATTTTCTCCAGCTCCTTCTTGTGGCTTTCGACATGTTCCAAATTCTGAGGCACAATGGTGGAAAAAGTAGTTTGGACTTTCGTAAGCTGTTGCACCTCCTTCTCCAACTTGATCCTCAGCTTGTGTTCCTCCTTAAACCTTCTCAACACCACCTGAAGCTTTGATTTATCTTCAGCGCTCTCCTCTTCAGCCCAAACACGCTTTTGGATCTCCTCTTTCAATCTGTGGACCTCCTCTGTTGGGCTATGGGGCTTTCGTTGTGGATTTCCAACCATTGATATCTTCTGGACCTCCTTAGATGGTTTTCCGGCCTTCAGAACTATCTTCTTAGCTTCTTCTTGAGGTTGCCCTTCTTCTAAATGTGCCACTCCGATCCCTTGAACTTCAGCCTTTAGATTAAGATTTCTGGCCCATTGAATCGGCTTTTTGGGCTCTTGTGTCTGGCCTTTTTTAAGCCCGTCAACCTCCTTCTCCAACTTGACTCTCACCTTGTGTTCTTCCTTCAATCTTCTCAAAACCACCGTGAGTTTGGTCTTATCTCCAGCGCTCTCCTCTTCAGCTAAGACCCGCTTTTGTATTTCCTCTCTCAGCCTGACATTAGCCGTGTGAAGGCCCCTAGTCAGGCTCTCCACACTTATCCAACTTTTCTTCGAATTTCCATCTTCGCTTGTTGACTTCCCATTCTGGACTTCACAAGGCAGCTGCTCTACACAGACAGACACACACTCTTTCTCCTGGCTAGCGTCCTCTTCTAGATTCAGATAATTCAGTCTCCTTCTTGCGTTCGGCGGCTGCCCTACCTCTGAAATTGGACTCCTGCGTTTGTCTTGGATAGTGGGGATATCCTGGTTTGATTTCAGCTTGGTGATGGTAGTGTGAATGTTACTACTGCTTCTGTGTATGCCTTCATTGATTAAGCCTAAAGTGCTACAGATTTCCTTCTGGTTATCATTGGGAGGTCCCATCTCCTGTTCGGTCATCAGGGCGAAATTCATGGCCCTGGATATGTTAATTTCATTGGTAGATCTGCTACTACTTGCCATTCCTCTTCTTGATACAATCAGGACCTGAAAGTGTGTTTGTGTGTGAGTGTGTGTCTGTCTGTCTGTCTGTCTTGTCTGTCTATGTGTGTGTGTGTGTGTGTGTCTGAAGTAAGTCTTCTATAGAACTTATCTTTTGTTTGTTGATATAATTCTAAGATGTATCTATGTCTGTGTGTTCGTAAGATATTTTTTTTCTTTTCTCTTAAAATATTGTCGATTGTTTGAGATGAATTAAAAATCAAATCAACTTGAGCTCTCTGGAACACTGCAGGCTACCGTCTCAGATCCTGGCTGTGAAGTGACCTTTGATCCTGGCTGTGAAGTGACCTTTGTCCTCCTTGGTAAGGTCTGGAATGTTCTAACCGTGAACATTCTACATGCCTTTGATGCCTT
>CM049414.1:27365000-27372500 GCA_026929865.2 Hyperoplus lanceolatus | reverse complement strand
GCCTGCCTGTCTGTCTGTCTGTCTGTCTGCCTGTCTGTATGTCTGTCTGTCTGTCTGTCTGAGACTTTTGACATATGGGATGTTTTCATAAGTACTGTGGTTGATTACAAATGTTTCCACCAGTGAAATATTCCTTCAATCATTATAGTGTACGTGTGTGTGTGTATATATGTGTTACTGTCGGTGTGCGTGTGTGTGTGTTTGTGTGTGTGTGTTTGTGTGTGTGGATGCGTGTGTGTGTGTGTGTGTGTGTGTGTGTGTGTGTGTTTTTGTCTGTCTGTGTGATGGTGATGAAGTGTTGACAGACTCACCATTCATACTGAAGTCCCAGAACATACACACTGGATTCAGGAAAGGCTGCCAGACAGAAAACATACATTTTAACAATATATCAGGTTTTCACAAAGGCACCATTTATAACACGCACGCACGAACACACACACACACACACACACACACACACACACACACACACACACACACACACACACACACACACACACACACACACACACACACACACACACACACACACACGCAATAAATAAAAAACACATTTTGTTTCCCATAAGGTGTATTCTTCATCACTATGAAATATGACTTTAGCTGTGTTTTTGGCCAATTCACACACACACACACACACAGAGACATGCAGACCCGCAGATACACAAACACAAACACACACACACACACACACACACACACACACACACACACACACACACACACACACACACACACACACACACACACACACACACACACACACACACACACACACAGTTTTCACTCAATAATAGATCTATACATTACTTTCTATTCTTTTCATCCTGACAGCACCATGTAAAGATGGTTGTATAGGAGAAATATACAGACGCAAACAGACAAGGTTTAGTCAAAGAAACACCTGAATGTACATGTTGGACCTTTGATTTATACTAGTATGAAAGAAGACATGTTATGGAAGAGAGAGAGAGAGAGAGGGAGAGTATGAAAGAAGACATGTTGAACACTGGGAGAACATACACACACACACACACACACATGGAGACACACACGCACACACACCTACACCCCCCCACACACACACACACACACACACACACACACACACACATGGAGACACACACGCACACACACCTACACCCCCCCACACACACACACACACACACACACACACACACACAATAATGATGATGGATTGGATTTATAGGGCAACCGTGGCTCAGGTGGTTAAGCGGGTTGGCCAATGATCCAAGGGTTGGCGGTTCGATCCCCGCTCTGCCACCAGTGTCATGGTTGTTGTGTCCTTGGGCAAGACACTTCACCCACCTTGCCTCGTGTGAATGTGTATGACTGCTGTATGTTTGAGGTGGTGGTCTGAGGGGCCGTAAGCGCTGAATGGCAGCCATGCTTCCGTCGGTCTGCCCCAGGGCAGCTGTGGCTACTATGGTAGTTTACCTCCACCGGTATGAGTAGCCACAGCTGCCCCACACAGACACACACCACACAACCACACACACACACACACACACACACACACACACACACACTCACACACACACAGACACACCCTGTACCTGGTCTGTCAGGTGAGCAATGTGTATCTCCACCGGCTCCTTCAGGTTCCTGATGGAGAAGTTCCCCACACTGCTCGCCACCACGTAGCTGTTCAACGAGCGCCCGCCCTGCTCCGTCTGAAACACACACTCTGCGTTAACCTGTGTGTGTGTGTGTGTGTGTGTGTGTGTGTGTGTGTGTGTGTGTGTGTGTGTGTGTGTGTGTGTGTGTGTGTGTGTGTGTGTGTGTGTGTGTGTGTGTGTGTGAGTGAGTGAGTGAGTGTGTGTGTGTGAGTGTGTGTGTTAGTGTGTCTGTCTGTGTGTGTGTGTGTGTGTGTGTGTGTCTGTGTGTGTGTGTGTGTGTGTGTGTGTGTGTGCCCGCCCTGCTCCCTCTGAAACACACACAACCGCTGCATTAACGTGTCTGTGTCTGTGTGTGTAGGGCGGTTCGGTCGTCCACTGGGTTACAGGGTCGGTGGTTGGATCCCCTGTCTCCCCGCCACATGTCCAAGTGTCCCTGGGCAAAGAGACACTGAACCCTAAATGTCTCCTGATAGTTAGCTTGCACCCTGCGTGGTAGCTGCTGCTGCTATCGGTGTATGAATGAATGAATGTGTGTGTGAATGGGTGAATGTGTGTGTGAATGGGTGAAGCGCTTTGGGTAAAAACAATGGTAAAGCTGGTCTTTGGGTCTGTTGACCTATGTCTGTGCTCCGTCCGTCCCTCTGTCTGTCTGACTCTCTGTCTGTCTGACTCTCCGTCCGTCCCTCTGTCCGTCTGTCCTGTCCATCTGTGTGTATGTCCCGTCTGTCTGTCTGTCCGTCCGTCCCTCTGTCTGTCTGTCTGTCTGTCTGTCTGTCCGTCTGTCCTGTCCATCTGTGTGTATGTCCCGTCTGTCTGTCTGTCCGTCCGTCCCTCTGTCTGTCTGTCTGTCTGTCTGTCCGTCTGTCCTGTCCATCTGTGTGTATGTCCCGTCTGTCTGTCTGTCCGTCCGTCCCTCTGTCTGTCTGTTTGTCTGTCCGTCTGTCCTGTCCATCTGTGTGTATGTCCCGTCTGTCTGTCTGTCCGTCCGTCCCTCTGTCTGTCTGTCTGTCTGTCTGTCTGTCTGTCCGTCTGTCCTGTCCATCTGTGTGTATGTCCCGTCTGTCTGTCTGTCCGTCCGTCCCTCTGTCCGTCCCTCTGTCTGTCTGACTCTCCGTCCGTCCCTCTGTCTGTCTGACTCTCCGTCCGTCCCTCTGTCTGTCTGTCTGTCCGTCCGTCCCTCTGTCTGTCTGTCTGTCTGTCCGTCCGTCCCTCTGTCTGTCTGTCTGTCTGTCTGTCTGTCTGTCTGTCTGTCCGTCTGTCCTGTCCATCTGTGTGTATGTCCCGTCTGTCTTTCCGTCCCTCTGTCTGTCTGTCCGTCCGTCCCTCTGTCCGTCCCTCTGTCTGTCTGTCTGTCTGTCTGTCTGTCTGTCTGTCCTGTCCCTCTGTCTGTCTGACCTGGAAGAGTTTGGTTCGGCGGAAGAACATGAAGTGAATCCTGGAGAGAGTTTCGGGGTCGGAGACTGTAGAGAGCAGAGAGGCAGGAAGCACCACCTGGGCCAGAGGGTTGGACCGGTCCGACTCAAAGTCAATCTGGAGGACGGCAAGCACACAGGGTCAATACAAGCACACAGGGTCAATACAAGCACACAGGGTCAATACAAGCACACAGGGTCAATACAAGCACACAGGGTCAATACAAGCACACAGGGACAATACAAGCACACAGGGTCAATACAAGCACACAGGGACAATACAAGCAGACAGGGTCAATATAAGCAGACAGGGTCAATACAAGCAGACAGGGTCAATTCAAGCACACAGGGACAATACAAGCAGACAGGGACAATACAAGCAGACAGGGACAATACAAGCACACAGGGTCAATACAAGCACACAGGGTCAATACAAGCACACAGGGACAATACAAGCACACAGGGTCAATACAAGCACACAGGGACAATACAAGCACACAGGGTCAATACAAGCACACAGGGTCAATACAAGCACACAGGGTCAATACAAGCACACAGGGACAATACAAGCAGACAGGGTCAATACAAGCACACAGGGTCAATACAAGCAGACAGGGACAATACAAGCACACAGGGTCAATACAAGCACACAGGGACAATACAAGCACACAGAAACAGTATACAGAGAAGGGTCAATACAAGCACACAGGGACAATACAAGCAGACAGGGACAATACAACAGACAGGGACAATACAAGCAGACAGGGACAATACAAAGAACAAGACACAGGGTCAATACAAGCAGACAGGGTCAATACAAGCAGACAGGGACAATACAAGCACACAGGGTCAATACAAGCACACAGGGTCAATACAAGCACACAGGGTCAATACAAGCACACAGGGACAATACAAACAGACAGGGACAATACAAACAGAGAGGGTCAATTCAAACATTCATATATACTGTACAGAATAAGGGGCTAGAGGGTCGGACCGGTGAGACTCAAAGTCAATCTGGAGGAGAAGGGAATAAGTATTAAAATTAAATTTATTATTAGGAGGGGTAACAATTAATTAAAAAAAGGTAAAATAATGATTTGGATTGAGGGGGAGGAAAAGCTTTATTATCTGAGAAGCTTAACGTTGATCTGTTTTTTTTCCAAATTAATTCACAGACAAGCAAACTAAGTACATGCTTATGATCTCTGTATTTAGTGCATCAATTATGCATTTATATTTGTTGTTTATACATTTTTTTTCTCTGTTGTTTTTGTTTGTCTGTTTGTATGTGTGTGTGTGTGTGTGTGTGTGTGTGTGTGTGTGTGTGTGTGTGTGGGGGGGGGGGGGGGGGGAGGGGTAAAGGGTTGGAGACAAAGTAAGAGCAGACAGGGTCAAATCAAGCCGACAGGGTCAATTCAAGCACACAGGGTCAATTCAAACATTCATATATATACTGTAAATATACAAGCACATTTACAGACATGCAAACTAGGTACAGTTTTTTCTTTATACATTTTTTTTAATTAATACATTTTTTTCTTCTCTGTTTTTGTTTGTTATGTGTGTGTGTGTGTGTGTGTGTGTGTGGGAGGGGGGAAGGGGCAGAATAAGGGGCTAAAGGGTTGGACCGCTCCGACTCAAAGTCAATCTGCAAACAGGGGCAGAAGCAGGGGTCAATAAGTCCATTGAAATAAACAGGGGTCCCACAAACAATTTAACAATTGAGGGGGGAGGAAGGTTATTATTATTTGAGTAGCTTGAAGTTGATCTGCTTTTCCAAACTTCACTAGTTGACTAGTTAACTAGACAAACATTTTTCTTTAAAGTAATTCAAAGTGTTGGAACGCTCAGATTCAAAGTCAATCTGAAGGATTTAGACAGGGTCAATTCAAACATTCATATTCGGCTCCGGAAGAAAATTAAGAGAAAAAATGAACTCCAGCAGAATAGGAAACAGGGCAGGGGTCAATTCATTTATCAAGTAAAGGGGGGTCAGGGGTCAATCCAAATCCAAATATCAACAAATTTACTCATTTGTGTAGCACCTTTCTTAACACTGTTACAAAGTGCTTAAAGGTGCAGTGTGTAATATGACATCATCAAGAAAGATCTACAAAGTTCTAGAATGCAACGCTACCTGGGTAACCCCACCCCTTTAGAATAATAACAGAAGCTGCAGTGGCCTTCAAGGACAAGAACAATTCTAAATTTTAAACAATGCACCTGATGACATTCCAACTATGACGCTTTCAACATGGCGGCACTAGGCTTTGGTCCAAAATATGCAGAAATATGGACATATATGAGACCCTTTCTAAGGAAAATAATAATAATTAAAAAAAAAAAATTTCAGCTATTATGCACTAAATTAAATGTACTTATGGATATTATAATTACTTTCTACAAAATCTGCTGGGAAATAAAACCCAAAATTCTACACACTGCAGGTTTAATACACACTCAGGGATCCCACAATTTATTTTTCTTTATGAGGCATTTTTGCTTTATTTGACAGTGTAAGCAAGCAAGACTGGGATCCATTATTATTATTATTATTATTATTTTGTTGAGTGATGCGTGTGGTACAATGAACAAACAGTAAGGGTGGTGCCTGGACACTCATTACTCATTACAAGCTGATGGTAAAGTTTAGTTTTTACTTTCAAACTGAAGGTGAGGGTCTGTAGAACAATTTTAGTTCGAGTGTCACGAAACCAAACCAAATTTCTTGCCCATCTTCCAAAATGGCCACGATCAAAATCATGAATTTCTTTAAGAAGTTCTCTTTCGTCGCCGGGTAGAAAAAAAAAAAAGACACTCAAACCAAAATAGTTTTATTGTTCTATAGACCCTTACCTTTAATTTAGAAGTGAAAAGTTGAAAACTGTGACATAGTAATTTAATGGAATTTGAGCTAACCTGCATAAACTAGCAGGAATTCATGGAATATTGTTTAACAGTCTGTATAATTCTACTACTAAACAACAGTACTTACCTGTGGCTCTGAGCTGTTGGCTCCTACGAATGCGCTGAAGGACGTGCCGTTGAAGTCGCTGGCGTTGAGAGCAGAGATCCCCAGAGCCAAGTGTCTGGATGTGATGCTTACAGAAGGACCTTCAAACTCTATCTTCTGGACCAACTCATCCACCGTCTTCAGGGCTCTGGATATAAACAAACATATTAGAGTACAAAGGGATACAGAAAGATTTGGGGTAATAAATATATATAGGGGAAGGTGGGGTGATTTGTGCGTTTTGGAAGTTGCAAAACCCCTTGTTTCTAGAAAACCGTGGAAGAAATTGGAAATGTGACCACATATTTAAGAAGAGCCATCCATTTGACTCATCCTGTAAAGAAGGGAGACACAAGGAATAAGATATAAGCACATTTAAGCTCAAAAAACTGTGTTTTGCCTTTCAAAGTAAAATTTCCATGATCAAGGTTTTTTGATTATTGTGTCTGAACAATTATAGACACGTTTGAAAACATTTGACACATGTTTTAGTGCTTTGGTATGCTACACTTTGAGTCTATATAGTTAGCACAATGTCAACCCTAAATTGCTGCATCATGCCTATTATCCAAAATTCTGGGGATGGGGTGATTTGTGCGCAAGGGCCTGGGTGAGTTATAAGTAAGTAAGTAAGTAAAATGTATTTATAAAAGCACATTTATGACAGTTTGCACTGTCCAAAGTGCTGTACATAGTGCATTCAGTAGGTAAACAATGAAGGTAAAATAACAATAACCAAAATAAAAACGTAAAGCCCATACATCCACATAAACACAGATAGTAGTGCAGAGGTAAGTAAGTAGTGCAGAGGTTAATGGGGAGGAAACACCAGGGTGTACATATGGGTTTTGAGCCTTGATTTAAAGGCAGAAATGTAGGGGGAATCACATTTGTCAGGTGGCAGTTGGTTCCACAAGCACGAGCAACTAGTGCAAAGTACATTTCTGAGAGTTGTGCCAGTGGCATGGCTGTATACGCTGGTCACCAAAAGAAAGTGATAGTCTACAGTAGCTCAGGAGAGAGTGACATCTCAATTCCACTTAACGACACCACTGATGAGAGTTCAGATGGCCAGAAAGATGATGATGGTGACTTTGTCATTGTGACACAATGACGCACAAATCACCCCACTACGTGGGGTGATTTGTGCGACAAGACAACTTTTTTTCCGAAAGCTATATTTCTTAAACAGTTTATTCCAGATCCAAAGTTTTTATTGCCAGGGATGCACAACATCCTGAAATATATGTACATATTTGAGTTGGAGACATAACTGTCAAGGCCTCACTTTAAAATCACTTTGAGTAAAAAGTTGCACAAATCACCCCACCTTCCCCTACTATATAATTACTTCGTACAGGTCTTCAAAATGCATTTTTTTTTTTTTTTTTTTTTAACCTTTATTTCTACAGGTAAATCCCATTGAGAC
>CM049414.1:27357500-27360000 GCA_026929865.2 Hyperoplus lanceolatus | reverse complement strand
ACATACTAAAAGCCCTACTAAAGTCCTCCCTCCTACATACTCAACATGTATATACTACATACTAAAAGCCCTACTAACGTCCTCCCTCCTACATACTCAACATGTATATACTACATACTAAAAGCACTACTAACGTCCTCCCTCCTACATACTCAACATGTATATACTGCATACTATAAGCCCTACTAACGTCCTCCCTCCTACATACTCAACATGTATATACTACATACTAAAAGCCCTACTAACGTCCTCCCTCCTACATACTCAACATGTATATACTACATACTAAAAGCCCTACTAACGTCCTCCCTCCTACATACTCAACATGTATATACTACATACTAAAAGCCCTACTAACGTCCTCCCTCCTACATACTCAACATGTATATACTACATACTAAAAGCCCTACTAACGTCCTCCCTCCTACATACTCAACATGTATATACTACATACTAAAAGCCCTACTAAAGTCCTCCCTCCTACATACTCAACATGTATATACTACATACTAAAAGCCCCTACTAACGTCCTCCCTCCTACATTCTCAACATGTATATACTACATACTAAAAGCCCTACTAACGTCCTCCCTCCTACATACTCAACATGTATATACTACATACTAAAAGCCCTACTAACGTCCTCCCTCCTACATACTCAACATGTATATACTACATACTATAAGCCCTACTAACGTCCTCCCTCCTACATACTCAACATGTATATACTACATACTAAAAGCCCTACTAACGTCCTCCCTCCTACATACTCAACATGTATATACTACATACTAAAAGCATTATGTATGTGAGGTCCTACCCTCCTACATACAAATCAGACAGTAATGTTCAAGATACTACAGGTTAAAAGCCCGACTGACATAACCTCCCTCTGGACATGACTCAAAAAGACTATAAGATTTTATACGTTTTTCAAAACACAAATATAAGCCCTACTAAGGCGTCCTCCCTCCTAACATTCTCAACATGTATATACTACATACTAAAAGACCCTACCTAACAGCCTCACCAATGTGTACTAGAATTGAACTTTCATTAGTGTGTTCCTCTAGTAGTTTTATATTGATTTTTAAAATAATGGAGAAGTATTGACTCCAGCCTTTAGAAAAGTAGTCCACGGTTCTGTAACAGTACATACTCAACACTGTAGTAGTACTACATACTAAGAGAGGCCCTACTAACGTCCGCCTCCCTCCTTCATACTCGTGACATTTATATACTACATACTAAATGCCCTACTGAGGAGGGATACCCTACAACACCTGACCTGCGTGGTTTAATAAACAGCTGAGCTGCTTCATCTCTGTCCCGAGCCGTAGCTGGACTGACGGTCACGGACATACGGTGGAACAGACCTAGGATCTAGCTAGGCCTACTAAACGGAGCCCTCAGAAATTCATCCCACGAAACATGATCTTAACTTGTTTGCTAATGTTTTTAAACTTCCAAATAGTCGCCTACTAATTTCAATCCCCTGACATACGCAACATGTATATGCTGCATACTAAAACCCCTACTAACAAGTCATAACCCATAGTCCTAATCACATTTACTCTATGTTTATTTACTTTAATTTATCCTCAATGCTTTTATTCCTATTGAGAACACTGAAAATCACTACTGTCCTCCCTCCTTCATACTCAACATGTATATACTACATACTAATGTGGAGCCCTAGTCGAGACTATAGTTTCATACCATCCTACATACTCAACATGTTAGATAACCTACTACACTAGTTCACTACTGTGAAACAAAGCAACCATTTACAACGGTCACAGAGGGTGGTCCTCCCTCCTACGTACTCAGCATGTCTCTACTAACATACAGTAGAAAGTCACAGTCAGCTGTAAACATGCCATCACCCCGTCCATATTTCTGTTATTATTTAGTTTTATTTTCTGATCCTTGACTTGTCTGGTCTCTTAGACATATACGGATCACAATTATAAGTGTGTGTCCCGTCATATCCACATGAATATATTTTTGCAAGTGTCCAAAATATCACTAAAACGCATTCATTTCTATTGTTCGAATGGACCGCAGTGCCTCCCTTGACATCACGGCCTTGTACCTTTTTTTTTAGATGCGGATGAACAATTCTCGCACAAAAATAGCTCCAGAAGCCACTGTGATGTATATTTAAAAAAAAAATTTTTTAAGTCGAGTAGTTGAATTTTTTTCCTATATGCTGGTTAACTGGGGTCTCTAACCTGCACGTTGCTCTTTAAATGAAGAGGATAGCAAGAAAAATCCCATGAGAAAGAAAAAATGTGTGCTGTAACTTCTGACCTATTAGCTTGACATCGGTGGAGGCGGGCTCTATCTGTAGGCCGCTGGTGATTGGTGCGTTTCTGCCTGTCAGTCTGGATGACACAGCGGCTTCTCCCAGACTCTGATTGGCTGTGTAGTAATACACCAACAGAGCCTGACACGTGTAACTGCACACAGACAGACACCGACAGACAGACAGACAGACA
>CM049414.1:27342500-27355000 GCA_026929865.2 Hyperoplus lanceolatus | reverse complement strand
ATATGCTTGACAGTGGCCACTAGGTGTCACTAAAGTATCTATAATGATTAGTTTGGTGTGAAACCCTGCAAGCTGTTTATATACCTCTCTGGGAGAAAATGTAAGACCAGTCTGGATTTTTCTTCAATCTTCATCTCTACATTACTTAATGGAAATGCTCTTTAATGAGAATATCTTTTGGGGGGGAATTTGGTAGAAATGTTGTCAGTGGTTTGTAGAATAAAACCAAAATGTTCATTCTACTCAAACATATGTCTATAAATAGTAAAACGAGAGACACTGAACATTTGTAGTGGTCTCTGAATTTCTTCCAGAGCTGTAGATATCTGTGTCTGTCAAATTTGAGATTAATTATTTAAAGGTGTAGTCAGTGATTCCGGAGGATGGTTGTTGTAAAATCGTTATATATGTCAACAATCAGTGAATATCTCCTCATGGTCCGCTACCTGTCTGTACTGTCTGTCTGTCTGTCTGTCTGTCTGTCTGTCAGTCAGTGAATATCTCCTCATGGTCCGCTACCTGTCTGTACTGTGTGTGTGCGCTGAGAAAAAAAAATCCAGTGTTAATTCACAGCCTAGGCTCTGTAAACGGACATGTTGCTAGCCATACGGAGCATTAACACTAGATATTTTTTCAGCACACACACACACACACACACACACACACACAGTGCAGACAGGTAAGTGGATCATGAGGAGATATTCACTAATTTTGCCGAAAAAGTGATTTTGGCAACAAGCGTTCTCCAGAATCACTGACTCCATTTTAAACTTGGTAAAAACAGCAAAGCAGGACAACTCTACCAAAAGGCGAAAAATTAAATGAATACGTTTGTAGATCAGAAAATAACAAATAAAAATTAAATATTGGATAGTGTAATGATTGGACATAGAGGAAGAATTGAGGAGAAAACATTGAAGAACATTTTTCTGAAACAGTCTGATTTGACAACTAGACACTAGACTATGTTGTTATTTCATACACAGCGATCGCAATCATTACGAACCAATCACAAGCCTCGATTACCTGAGAGATACCAACCCTCCACCTCATTAACACCTGTTTCTATCTATCTATCTATCTATCTATCTATCTATCTATCTATCTATCTATCTATCTATCTATCTATCTATCTATCTATCTGTGTATCTATCTATCTATCTATCTATCTATCTATCTATCCATCCATCCATCTATCAATCTATCTGTGTATCTATCTATCTATCTATCTATCTATCTATCTATCTATCTATCTATCTATCTATCTATCTATCTATCTATCCATCTATCTTTCTATCTATCTATCTATCTATCTATCTATCTGTCAGTCTATCTATCCATCTATCTTTCTATCTATCCATCTATCTATCTATCTGTCAGTCTATCTATCTATCTATCCATCTATCTATCTATCTATCTATCTATCTATCTATCTATCTATCTATCTATCTATCTATCTATCTATCTATCTATCTATCTTTCTATCACTACAAGACAAAACAAACAACTATTCAGTCAAATTTCTGGATTCAACCCCGATCTTTTTCAGAGACTAAATGCTACATTACAAAACCCAGCCACCTTAAGAAGTAAACAAACCATGTATCAAGTCTTAAAACCTTTTCTGTATTGAATGGTGTAATCAGAAATTGATTAATTGTTTTCAATCAATAATTTACATTTGATATGAAACAATAACATTGTAAGCTGCTGCAATCGTGTAAAACTAAATATTTGTTTAGGGGTGTCTTCATACCGTACTTCTAGCCATATAGTAAATATTGCAATCTGCAAGCAAATGTCCCTCGATTAAATGCATTTTCATAAAAGCGCAGTGTGTAACTTTGTGTGTGTCAGAGAAGTGAAAGATTTTCTAAGGTTTATTCTCATAACTGAATAAAACAAACTTTCCTCACAGGGAAAATGTGATCCCTGGAACACTGTTTGAAGTTAGAAAGCTTCCTGAAAAGTTACTGTTTCACTGTTGTTGTTTACAGCAGCAGGGCCCACAGTTTGGTTTACAAACATATTCTAGTCTTACGTTTGGTTCCAGGTTCCTCACAATAATTTGATTTATGATGATAGAATCATTCAATACTAAGAATTACATGTAGAGAAAATATGTTTAGTAAACTAACTGCAGGCTCTGTGAATGTAAACAAATCCCCCTCCTCTGAAACTACACACTGCACCTTTAAAGACATGCTCCTGTTTAATATAGACGTTAAGACTTAATACACATCGCTATAATGGAATCATCTCTCAGTGCATGCGACTGTAATTTCAAATCATAATTTTTTTTTTTTTGATTTTTCTAAATCTACGTTTTTCATTTTGTTTTGTTGTTACTGTACGACATACTGTTTCCTGTTGACATTCCACACAGACATGTAAAATGAACCCGTTGTAGTTGTAGTTGTTGTTGTTTACATTGGCATGGCAACGCTGGTTCAACTCCTAAATCCACAGGTGGGTATCCAGAGGTGGGACGTCCTATTAGCTTTTCCAGGCGGATGCTACTGTTAGCGGACACGCTGAAGGCTTTGAGTTGAACTGGTAGAGAAGACAGTTTTGCTGTGGTTTTGGTTGTGAAATGGTCGACTGCTGGTAGTGTCGGCGAAACGAGGCCATCTTGGAAATCACCGTCACTTTGGTTTGAATCCAGGAACGATCCCGAACTTTGATTTTCGTTGTTATTCGAGAAATTTGAGTTTGAATTCGGGTTTGCGACAGTCAAATTTGACTTTCCTGCATTCACCATGACACCTGGCAATGGTTTGGCGCTTGTAATATCCCCCTGAGTTGCTTCCAAAATGTCTATTAAAGAAGTTGAAGCATTTTTAGCTCTTGTGGAGTTTGTCATTTGCGCTGAAGGATTGTCCTTGAGTGTTGCATCAGGAGTGGTTGCATTCGAGATGGTGATATATTTTAAGTTTGAGGTCCGGTTCTCAATCCGTCCATGAGTCAGGAGCTCCGCAAACAACCCAGGAACGAGGCCTCGATTTGGGGCGTTGATAGCGGATTCCGTGGGGGGTCTGGAGACTTGTTCGAAAGTGGAAATATTAAGGTCGGAAGTTGGCAGGGGGTTCGGAATAACCACAGCATCATTGGGTTGCGATGATACGGCAGAAATAGGTAGAAAAGTTGGTTTAGAAGTGGGGAGAAATGCAGAGGTGGATTGGATTTCAACGGGGAATGATTGAATGCCAGCTTCCAGACCCAGACTTTCGTTAGGCTGATGGCTCATAGGGTTAGCCACATTGCTCACTGTTTGAGAAGCCATTTCTGCACCAGTGGCTTTTATAGCTGCAATGTGTATCTTTGGAACAACATCGAGAACAGGGTTAAACAAAGCAGACAGATGGGGCCGCTTGGCAGGTGACGTGAGATTGATCGAAGCCTCAGTGAACATTAGTGGACCATCGGCAAACGGGGCAGCAGTTGAAGTTTGTGGCAATATCTCATCTTTATCATTACCTTCGACAGAAAAAGTAGATTTTGTGTGGCTGGCTTCCTGGGTGTCGAGTGTTCGATTGTGAGTGTGTGTCGGAGTGTGTATGTGAGGGTGTGTGTGAGGGTGTGTGTGAGTGTGACTGTGTGTGGGAGTGTTTGTGAGTGAATGGCTATCTGAAGTAAACAGCTGGACGGGCTCTTGTGATTGACTAACAGGGTAATGAGTGGATATTTGGAGGGGCTCTAACTGCTTGTCCGAGGGGGATTGTGTTGTTGTTGTGGTGAGATGGGGAAATTCTGAAATTGGCCAACTGGGCAACAAGAAAGAGACAATTTCGGCCTTTTCCATGTTGGCAGGAGACTGTGTTGGCAATGCAACTAAACCGGGGAGGAGAGGAGAGAGATAAAGGGGGATGATAGATGAATCGGAGACAGATATGAAGGGAGGGAGCGCAGAATGGGTTAGGGAAGGTTGAAGAGAGAGGTAATTTGTTTTAAGCGTTTTTGCAAGAGACAGAGAAGGCAGAATGGACTTTGAAAGGACTAGAGGAGTATTTGCAATGGAAGAAAATAAGTCCGAATCTTGCTGCAAACGCAAGATATCAACACCTGTCTCATCTACAGCAGTGTGTGCGTGTGTGCGTGTGTCCTCCCCTGGCCTTTCAGTTTCCGTGAAGTTAACTTTGTGTGCGTGTGTGTGCGCTGAGCCGTGTGTGTGTGTCAGAGTCGGTGTGTGAGTTTGAGTAAAGCCGCTCGAGTGCTGCACGTAATCCACCACTATGGCAGCAGATGTATACTGAGGCTTTAAGGTGTCAAGCTGTGCACTGCTGTAGATTTGAAGTGTGAATGCCTCAGTCCCTGCTGTGACGGATGGGTTTGACATAGTGGAAAAAGCGGTGGGGTTAATAAATGCATAACCGTAGCCAGAGAGACCTTGTAAGCCCCCAGAGTTAGTGTGAGTGTGTGTGTGAGTTTGTGTGGGAGTGTGTGTGTGAGTGTGTGTGTGAGAGTGTGTGTGAGTGTGAGTGTGTGTGATAGTGTGTGTGTCAGTGTGAGTATGAGTGTGAGTGTGTGTGTAAGTGTATGTGTGAGTGTGATTGTCAGTGTTTGTGTTAGTGTGTCTGTGTGTTTGTGTGGAAGTATGTGTGGGAGTGTGAGTGTGATTGTGAGTGTGAGTGTTTGTGTTAGTGTGTCTGTGTGTTTGTGTGGAAGTATGTGTGGGAGTGTGAGTGTGATTGTGAGTGTGAGCGTGTGTGTCAGTGTGTGTGTTTTTTGTAGTGTTCACCTGGATGTCAGCAGTGTTTAAGTAGGAGATTGTGTGCTTACGATCTTGGTTAAAGGCCAGGCTAGGAGAAGTGCGTCTGTCTTGGGATCTCGATGAAGATATTTGAGCCAAGAGTCGAGAGCTCTCAACTAAAGGATTATCCGAAGGCACTACCGCTTTCTCTTCCTCCTCTCTTAACATCTGTCCTGCTGTTTCCCTAGAAACTAGAAGCATATCAGTGGCGGACGAAAACATCTCTGAAAACCTCTCGCTCGCTGTGTCTGCAACGTGAGAGGGAAATAGACTCTGAATTGTACAGAAGGGATTTGACGTTGATAGAGGTTGAATAGAGTTGCCAGACAAAGAAGCTGAGTGAAAAAGTTGCGTTGCTTCGTAATTTGCCTGAAGTAGTTCTGGGGTTCGTTCATAGGACCAACTGCTTGATTTCAGCGTTGGTGTTAAGGCAATGCCTGATATAGCCTGATGTTCTCGTTGTGTTTCATCTAGCACACTGTCAATGTCGCTTAAATCTATTGGATCACCATGAAGCACAAACTCACTGTTTGAGAGACTGGCTACACGAGAAGAAGGCCACAAAACCACTCGCGAAACATCAATAAACTCAGATTGTGACCGAGATGAATGCATTTCAGGGGTTAAAACTGATGTAAATACTGCAGTACTTGATGCCAAATGTTCCGGGGATAATCCAGAGGTAGTTGGATCAATTCGACTGAAATCAGAGTCTGAAAAAAACCCAAGTGAATGGACATTTTGAGCTGGTTGGTTATCAAGAGGATGATTGCCCTCAGATGAGAAGGGTAATTTGTTTATTTCATTAGAGGACTCTTCAGCAGGGAGTGAATGGTTTTCAGAAATAATTGCAGCATCAAAATGTTTTGTGTAAGAGTCAGTTTGTGCTTGAGAATATAGACTGAGGGCTGAGGATGGCGTAGCAACCGTTGCCACAACAAACTCTCTTTGAAGGCTTAAGGAAAGAGACAGAGATGAGAAGGCAGAAGGCTGTAAGTTCCCACTAACTTTATCGGACTGTGGAACGTGAGTAAATTCAACAACACTGTCTGCTTCTGAGAGCTTAGGTTGATATTGTAAGGTAACAGCAGATAGAGAGATGGGGTGAGATGGGGTGTAGGGAGCAGATAGATATGAAAAAGGAATAAAAATGGATGGGGGGACTTTATAGGACTCTGCAACGTGAGTAGATTGAACAATACTGTCTGCTTTTGAGAGATTTTGTTGGGCTTGATGTGGAAAGGGATTTTGGGAGAGTGTGGGTTGCGGTAGATTGGAATTGGACCAAGGGGAAACAGAGGATAAGGCTTGAACTGGTAAAGTTAAAGATAATAGAGAGATAGGTTGAGATGAGGTGTAGGGAGCGGATACAGAGAAAAGAGGAAGAGAAAGGGATGGGGCGATAGATGTCAAGGAATGAGTGATGTCTAAAGGGAACGCATAAATATTTGAAGTTGGCATTTCGGGAAAAACATGTGTGGAAGACTTAGAGATAGAAAATATGTCTGTGAGTGTGGTTTTATTGAGTTTACTTTTGGTCAATGCAAGGTCAATATCGCCGGCCGTAATGCCCGTTTTGTACACACTGTCCAAAGCGTTAAGAGAAAGTGAGGAGTGGCATATCTGGGTTATTTCTTCATGCTTTGGCACTGGAGACGAAAATATTTTATCTGGGAAAATTTCCCCTGAAAGGAAAGCAGAGGAGCTTAGCTGGCTCACGGGCAAGAATGGAGTTGGGTAAGAAAGAGAGGGAGCAAGGATAGATAGAGATGGTTGAAAAGTCGATATTTGTAACTCTTCAGTGAGAGTTTTTGTGAAATAAATTGTCTCTTGTTGTTGTCCACTTGAAGTAATGTTGTCTGAAACAATTGGTTGGGTTTGAGCTACTGTTGAAGTCTGCGAAACAGTTGTATGTGTAGGTATTTTTGACGTGCTAATCAATGCTAGCGTTTCTGACATGAAGCTATCTTGTCTAACCTCGCTCGAACCACTTTCTAGAATCTCCGAATTTTGTGTTTGTTTGTCATTTACTCGAGAAGCATTTAGAAGTTGTGTTACAGAAATTAAAGCACCATCAGGGTCTGTTCTGTTGAATGATTGCTCGTTTTTGGTGTCAGGGTTTTCGAATGCTGGTAGGATGGTGGAGGGATTATCGAATGGGTACGCAGATTTGAATTCATATGTGCTAAAATTGGCGCCTTCTTCTGCTAACTCGGTCAAATCATATACAAACGGCTCAGACCCTGACGAATACACATCGACTAAATCTTCAGAATCAGTCCAGTTGACCCGTGGTACTACCGGTTTGTTCTTTCTGTTGTTAAGCAATGACGATGATGATGATGAAAATGCCTGAGATTCTGCCCCAATTTCTGAGTAGGATTCCTTTGCATCCATTGAAATTGCCTCTTCTCTGTGTTGCAATAGGGATAAGCCCTGAGAAAATATTGTATGCACTGCTTGAGAGAGGTTTTTTGATTCTGGAGTGGTTGTAGGGGTCTCCTTGTCCATATTAGGGATTGTCTGGTATGAAATAGTTGGTTGTGATGTAGGGTGAGATATTTCATGTAAGCTGACAGTTGTGTGTGTTGCAACTACCAAAGAAGACTCCTTTGCAACTAATGCCTCATCTCTGTATTGCAATGGAGATGCGCCCTGAGAAAATATTGTATGCACTGATTCAGAAAGGAGTTTTGAGTCTTGTGTGGTAGTAGGGCTTTCGTTTGAAACAGTGGCTTGCGATGTAGGACGAGATATTCCATGTAAGCTGACAGTTGTGGGCCGTGCATGTCCCAAGGAAGATTGAGAAAAGATTGAAACTCCATATCCAGGAGGGAGTTTTGATTTTTGAATGGTTGTGGGGCTCTCTTGGTTCGAAACAGTAGCTTGCGATGTAGGGCGAGATAATTCCTGAGATTGAACGGTTGTATGTGTTGTATTTTCCCACCCAGGCCTGCTTGCTGTAGTGGATTTTTTGAGTTCAGTGGTTGGCTGTGCAGTTGGTTTTGTTATGTGGTGAACTAATGGCCTAGGTGTTGCTTTAGTAGTAGTAGGACGTCTTCCGCTTGTTGGCCTCTTTCTCAAAGGGGTCGAAATGTATCCAAATGATCTTAGGGAGCTATGGTGTCTTAGCGACCTATGGAGGGGTCTTGGGAGTCTGGGATGAGATGTTTGAGGTGTAGCAGGGGTTGTTCTAGCATAGAGTCTGGGTACAGATGCAATTTTTGGGAGATTAAGGGGTGGAGGACTTGATTGGCTAGGTGTATGGGACCTACGATGAAATGCCCGACCATGGGAACTGGTTGGGAGGGAGCTACCGTGCCCTTGGGACATTTGGAGGAGGGTTGGAAGACTTGGATGAGATGGTACAAGTGTAGCTAAGAGCCTGGGTGCTTCAGATGCTAGTTGTGGTAGGGTAAGGGGTGGAGGACTTAATTGACTAGATGAATGGGACCTACGATGAAATGCCCGACCATTGGAACTGGGTACGAAACCAGGTCTTGTTCGTCCGATTATGGAAGTTGTTGGAGGAAGTCTTGGATGAGATGTTTGAGGTATAGCAGAGGTTGTTGTAGCTAAGAGCCTGGGTGGTTGAGATGCGATTTTTGGGCGATAAATGGGTGGAGGACTGGATATCAATGTATTGGATCTACGATGAAAAAAACTGGGTTCAAAACCAGGTCTAGTTTGTCTGATTATGGAATTTGTTGGAGGAGAAGGGACATGAGAAATAGGGGAGACAGGAGAGGTAAGTCCAAAAATATCCCGGGGTCTTCTGTTGCGAGGCTTGGTCTGGGAAACTGAGGCTCGGGATTTGGTTGGAGAGTTTACGGTAGACTCCTTCTCTGTCCGCACGGCCACCGCAGACAGACACATCAAACCAGACGACCAAATATGGTGGAAAAGCAGGTTACAGATAATAAACAAAGGCAATTAAAAGGTAGTTTTTTTTTTTTTAGCAAAAGGCAATAATATACAGGAATTAAGAAGTGATTGACACCTCTACACGGAAAGGACAATCCCAAAATGTCTCGATCACAACAAGCGTGAGTAAAAGAAAAACTACACCTTTATTCTAGAGCCTTGAGTATTATTCGACTGATTGTTTGTTGAGCAGAAAGCAGTAATATACACAACAGAAATGAAGAGCTCTACACGGAAAGGACCATCCCAAATGTTCTTCATCACAACAAGCGTGAGTTAAAGAAAAACTACAACTTGATTTAAGAGATTTGAGTATTGTTCTACTGATTTTATTCCCTTGAAAAGAGAAAATATACAAATATAGGACTAAAAAGCTAAACACAAATACGGAAGGAATCAAATAATGAATGGTAACACTTTACACTAAGGGTGCATTAATTAATTGTAAATTAAGGCTTAATTAAGGCTTAATAAGCATTACCTAACTGTTAATAAATCCTTAGTAAATTCTTAATAAACATACACTAAGCCTTAACTATCTGTAATTCTTAGTTTACGCTTAACTAAGTCTTAGTTAACCAAGCATTAACACTTACTTAATGCTTAATATGCATTAACTAACTCTTAGTAGCATTAATTAACAGTTAATTACTGTACATTATTGCAAAGTGTTACCTAAATGAATAGTAATACAAAATAGAATTGACAAGCGGAAGTTGAAAATACCTGTATTTGTCAAACTAGTCATGATGTGTGTCTTTCCGCTAGAGGCAGCAGCGGTAACAGCTATGTTAGTGGTCGGCCGGTTAGTTAGGAGCGGAGAAGTCTTTCCTAAAAGTGGTTTTAAGATGAAATGATAATAGAAATAATGAGAAAAGTCTAAGTCGAGAAAGACAGACAAAGACAGGAGTGAGTAAAGAGTGACGTGCATTTTGATCGGTGCTAGTGTGAGTTAGAGAAATGGGAATTTGTCAGAGGAAAGCTCAAAGATCTAAAGGTGCTTTGTTACAATAACAATATACAGCTCTGGAAAAAATTAAGAAACCGCTCCAAATGTTCAGTGTCTCTCGTTTTACTATTCATAGGCATATGTTTGAGTAGAATGAACATTTTGGTTTTACTCTACAAACTACTGACGACATTTCTACCAAATTCCCACCAAAAAATATTGTCATTAAAGAGCATTTCCATTAAGAAATGCAGAGATGAAGATTGAAGAAAAATCCAGACTGGTCTCTTAATTTTTCCAGAGCTGTACATAACACATTCTCAATAAAAATCTCTTGCGTTAAAATACAATGTTTATACATTAGGACAGCCTCTAGTAAATTATTATACAGTTCAAATACATTATCAAATAAATAGTATTACATTCATTTGTTTTTGTATATTTTATGTCCTACAATAACATTTCTTAAAGGTGCTCCGAGGAACTTTCAGTTTTTGTGTTAATTCTAGCGCCCCCCTTTGGACAAAAGCGGTAGTGTTTTTACCACGCCAGCTGTTGTTCCAGGGTGAGCGTATACCCATGACAAAGGCATAAAGAAAAACTATATAAAAATAGCATTCTTTGCACTGATGGTCTCGTTTGCTGTTACATGTAATTTATGATCATCAGAGGAGAAATGAGACAATTTGAGAAATATTTAAAAGTTCCTCGTAGCACCTTAAATTGTAAAGATTACGTTCTTTCATGTATCTTCGTATTTATAATATGTGTTCTGTTCTGTTTGTCTTGTGAATTGCATTGTAAAAAAAAAAATTCTAATCTTATTAGATCGTATTTCCTTTGCTTTACTCTCTTAAACGCAATTTCTATCATCTAATCTTGATGTGTGTCACGCCCCTGTAAAGCACTTTGAATGGCCTTGTGTCTGAACTGTGCTGTAGAAATAAACTTACCTTAAAAAAAAAAAAAAAAAACTGCAAGCACTCATAGCAGCAATTGGGCCTTTTAAATATAGCAGCTAGCCAGTCTTAGCGGTAGCATGAGTCCAGTGTATTAGCTCTTACCATGCTTGTCTGGTGTGTTAGTAGAGGCTTGGTGGTTAGTGGTGACAGATGAAGCAGTGGTATCGCTGCTTGGTGTCTGCTGTAGAGCTACATGGGGAAGTCAAGCAATCACAGGATATCGTTCAGTTAATAGACAACTAGCAGAAGGGACAATATGCACCAATATGTAGACATGGTTACTGTAGAAAACATCCCCTCGAGGAAATGGGGAACTGTTTAGATGCTTTTGAATAGAAAATGTTTTACCTTAAAGGGACACTGTGTAACATTTGAAGTAGTTTATTAGCTAAAATCAATATCCTCATTCATAAATATGTCCTCATTGGTGTAAAATCACCTCTGCCAATAATCTGAATTATGCTCCCGAGCGGAGAATTACAATTATTAATATTACATTTTGTACATTGAGCAGGCAAGTCTTATGGAGGCATCCATGTTGGTTGGAATGTCATCAGGTGCATTGTTTAGAATTTAGAATTATTCTTGTCCTTGAAGGCCACTGTAGCTTCTGTTATTATTCTAAAGGGGTGGGGTTACCCAGGGAGCGTTGCATTCTGGAACTTTCTAGAACTTTCTTGATGATGTCATATTACACACTGCACCTTTAAAAACATATCTGCATTTTTTTTGAGAGGATCCTGTTAAAGCCAAGTTCCACAATCCCTGGAGCTAGCATGATATGAAATTAGCTTCTCCTTGGAGTTCTGTTTAACCTTTCGCTTCTGTTTAATTTCCCATAAGTTATTTATTGCTGTCGGGGTGTAAAGACCATTTCAAACAATATATTAAAAAGTGCATATTACAGGATCCCGTACACAAGGCCTTTAAAAGGGATGGGATTGCGATTGTTTCATTATTAGTACAGTTTTTAGAAATTCAACAGAACTAAACATTTGGATAACATTCAAATGAGTGAGCAAATCCATCTACACAAAATGAATGCGATGACACAACAGGAAGAACTCAAAACCTTACGACGTTAGCTAGCGGTAACACTTAGCTACGGTTAGCTACCTTACCATGTGCTGTGCTGTTGTCTGTTATGTTAGTGGCAGCAGGCCATGCAGAGGTAGGAGGGGTGGTGGTATCAGGCAGCACTGATTAACACAATAAGTATAAAGGATGTTAGTCAGTCACTCACAACACACAAGCTATGGGACAAACTCCAGGAACAAGCTAGCTGGAAAATTCACGATTAATGGTGCAACGAGGAACTTTTAAATATTTCTGAAACAGTAATTTTTCAGCAGTAGCCGCAAATGAGACCATCAGTGCAAAGAATGCTGTTTTTATATAGTTTGTCTTAATGCCTTTGTCATGTGGTATACGCTCACCCAGGAACAACAGCTGGCGTGGTAAAGACACTACCGCTTTTGTCCAAAGGGGGGCGCTAGAATGAACAAAAAAACTGAAAGTTCCTCGGAGCACATTTAAGAAATGTTATTGTAGGAGATAAAGTAAATATTACTGTGATGTCACAGTAAAAGACATCACAGCCTCTTAGCACACAGTGGACTGGAGACAGACAGACAGACAGACAGACAGACAGACAGACAGACAGATGGACAGACAGACAGACACACAGACACACAGACAGGCAGACAGGCAGACAGACAGACAGACAGACAGACAGGCAGACAGACAGACAGACAGGCAGACAGACAGACAGACAGACAGACAGGCAGACGGACAGACAGATGGACAGACAGACAGACAGACAGACAGACAGACAGACAGACAGACAGACAGACAGGCAGACAGACAGACAGACAGGCAGACAGACAGATGGACAGAGACAGACAGACAGGCAGAC
>CM049414.1:27307500-27310000 GCA_026929865.2 Hyperoplus lanceolatus | reverse complement strand
TGGGATTTACCTGTATAAATAAAGGTTAAAAAAAATAAAAATAAAAATGGATAGCAGTTTGTCCAGGGTCCTTCTCTCTGCCACTGTCACCAGAGACTCCAGCTCTGTGCCCACTACTGAGCCAGCTCTCCTCACCAGTCTGTCCAGTCGACCGGCGTCTCTCTTCCTGCTGCTTCCCTCCCCAGCAAACCACAGCGTAAAAGAGCACGCTGGCCACCACCGACTGGTAAAACATCTGCAGTAGTTTTTGGGAGATGTTGAAGGACCCCAGCCTTCTCAGGAAGTACAGACGGCTCTGCCCTTTCCTGTGTAAAGCGTCCATATTTGCTGTCCAGTCCAGCTTGTCGTCCGGCTGCAGCCCCAGATACTTGTATGTCCTGACCACCTCCGCAATGAACCCCTCGATGGACACGGGTTGGAGATGTGGTTTCTTCCTTCTGAAGTCCACCACCATCTCCTTGGTCTTGGAGGTGTTCAGCTGCAGATGGTTGGACCTGCACCACCTCACGAAGTCCTCGACCAGGCTCCTGTACTCCCCCTCCATTCCATCCTTGATACAGCCAACTATCGCAGTGTCGTCTGAGTACTTCTGCACGTGGCAGAGCCCAGAGTTATGCTGGAAGTCAGATGTGTACAAGGTGAAGAGGACGGGAGAGAGAGCACTGTCCCTTGTGGTGCTCCTGTGCTGCTGACCACATGGTCTGATATGCAGCCCTTCAGTCTGACGTACGGTGGTCTCTCCGTGAGGTAGTCCGTAATCCATGTAACCAGGAGATTTCTTCTATTTTTTTTTATCCCGGTAAAGGGTTTTTTACTGGGAGTTTTTTCTCAGCCGAGCTAAGGGTGTAAGGGCAGGGTGTCATATTGTTTCATATTGTATCATGTTGTGTCATATTGTACCATACTGTATCATATTGTATGGACTGTAAAGCCCATTGAGACGAATGCTATTTGTGATTTTGGGCTATACAAATAAAACTGATTTGATTTGATTTGATTGGAGTGGGTCCACTCTCATCTCTGTCAGCTTGTGTCTCAGCAGGAGCGGCTGGATGGTGTCGAAGGCACTGGAGAAGTCAAACAACGCGATCCTCACAGCACCGCTCTCCTTGTCCAGATGAGAGTGGGCCCTATGGAGCAGAGAGAGGGTGGCATCCTCCACGCCCACCTTCTCCTGGGATCCAAACTGGAGTGGACCTGGGTTCTGGACCTGGGTTCTGGACCTGGGTTCTGGACCTGGGTTCTGAGGACATGGAGCAACAGCCGTTCAAATGTCTTCATAATGTGTGATGTCAGTGCTGCTGGTCTGGAGACACCCGGCTCCCTGGGGTGTTTTTTCTTAGGGACCGGGACGAGACATGAAGTCTTCCAGAGCACTGGGACCCTCCCCAGCTGCAGGCTCAGGCTGAAGACATGCTGGAGTGGCTCCCCCAGTTCAGCAGAACAGGCTTTAAGCATTCTTGGAGACACTCTGTCTGGGCCTGCTGCTTTCCCTGGACGAAGCCTCCTCAGCTCTCTGCTCACCTGATCCTTGGTGATGGTGGTGGGGAGGGGGGTTGGACTGTCCATGGGGGTGGAGGGTGGGGGTGGTCTGCAGTCTGAGGTGGTGGAATTGGGGGAGTTGATGGACATGGGGGAGGTGTGAATTGGGCCATCACTGGTTGTGGGAGCTGCAGTGTCAAACCTGTTAAAAAAAACAGGTTTAGCTGGTTTGCTCTTCCTGCATCCCCCTCTCCTGTGCTGCGGCCCTTCTCCTTGCAGCCTGTGATGGTGTCCAGGCCATCCCAGACCTCCCTCTGCTGCAGCTTCTGTTCTGCCTTCCTTCTGTAGTCCTCCTTCGCCTCTCTCAGTTCCCTCTGTCACCATCGTTGAATGCCCTCTTCTTCCAGTTCAGGATGTCCTTGGCATTACTGGTGATCCAGGGCTTGTTGTTGGGGAAGCAGCGTACAGTTTTGATAGGGACCACAACGTCCATACAGAAGTTCAGGTAGTCAGTAGTGCAGTGTGTGTGTGACCCCCTCTATGTCCTCACCATGAGCCTCCTGCAGGACACTCCAGTCAGTACATTCAAAGCAGTCCCTCAGAGCCTCTGCTGCCTCAGGAGACCATTTCCTGAAGGAGCGCTTGGTCGTAGACTGTCTCTGGATCTGTGGTTTGTACTGTGGCGAGAGCAGGACCAGGTTACGGTCAGACTTTCCCAGTGCGGGGCAGAGGAGTGGCAGTGTAAGCTTCCCTCACGTTGGCGTACAGGAGGTCTGATGTCCTGTTCTTCCTGGTGGGGCAGCTTACAAACTGGTGAATGTCTGGCTGTGCAGAGTCTAGTGTAACGTGGTTTAAATCCCCGGAGACAGCGATGAATGCGTCTGGGTGTTGTGTTTGCAGTCTCGCGATGGTTGAGTGTATGACGTCACACGCAAAGGGACGTAAACAACAACAGCAATGGCGTGGCAGAACTCTCTACGGTCTGAGACCTACCGCCAGCAACTCGATGTCTTTGTCG
>CM049414.1:27292500-27295000 GCA_026929865.2 Hyperoplus lanceolatus | reverse complement strand
AATAATAATGATGATGATAATGATAATAAAATAATAATAATAATAATAATAATAATAATAATAATAATAATAATAATAATAATAATAATAATAATAATAATAATAATAATAATAATAATAATAATAATAATAATAATAATAATAATAATAATAATAATAATAATAATAATAATAATAATAATAATAATAATAATAATAATAATAATAATACATTTTATTTATAAAGCGCTCTTCTCTCACTCAGAGCACTTTACAAAACAATCAACACACAGAAAGGACATGTAGAGTTGGGTTGGTGGGTGAGCTAGGGGTCGGCGGAGGAGAAGAGATGGATATATCTATATCTATATATCTATATCTATGTGATTAATGTGTATGAATATTTGCAAGAGAAAATTGTGTATTGTGTGGAATTGTCCGAAAGAATAATAAATAAATAAATGAATAAATTAATCGTGCAGCCATACTCCACAGCCATGACACAATGAAAGAAATGTAAAATGACGTATGATCTGACGACTAAAACCTTGACTTTTTTTTTTTTTTTTTCCTTTTTCTCAGCAACATGGCTTTTTGTTAATGAAGCAAACATGACATGAAGAAGAACATGAGGCATGCTGGTCTCTGGCGCAGAGACACACACACACACACACACACACACACACACACGCGGGCGCCGAGATGGAAAATATTAGAAGTATATACAGAAATGAAAGATGTGTTCGCCGGACAGCAGGTGGGAAACGGATATGGAAAAACAAGAAACACATGAAACACATGAAAATGAAAAGAATGAAAATATACATGAAGGAATGAGGCAAAACAATATGGAATAAGACATTGTGTTCATATAAATGAATGAATTCTACTCATAATAGATTTAATAAGACATTGTGTTCATATAAATGAATGAATTCTACTCATAATAGATTTAAACACATTATATACTGTGAAAGATACTGAAATAGCTCCTTTCTCTTTTTGAAATGGTGAAACATTGTAATAATTATATTTAATTTCATATTGTTGTTATTAAAAGTGCCTTTAAAGGTGCTCTGATGAACTTTCAGTGTGTTAATTCTAGCGCCCCCCTTTGGACTAAAAGCGGTAGTGTTTTTACCATGCCAGCTGTTGTTCCTGGGTGAGCGTATACCCCATGACAAAGGCATTAAGAAAAACTATATAAAAATAACATTCTTTACACTGATGGTCTGGTTTGTCATTCATGATCATCAGAGGAAAAAATATGACTTTTTCAGAAATATTTAAAAGTTCCTCGTAGCACCTTTAAATTGCTATAAGAAGCTACGTGTTAGCTTGGCCATGCTCCTACCGGTTCTGTGCAGAGACATCCACAGCAGAACGAAGGGGAAGACATGTCGGAGCCTCCATCTCCCTCCTCCTTCTCTGCCTTTAGGAAACTCCCTGGAACACGAGACAAGACAATGTTAAATCAAATCAAATCAGTTTTATTTGTATAGCCCAAAATCACAAATAGACATTTGTCTCAGTGGGCTTTACATTCCATACAGTATGACACCCTCTGCCCTTATCTATCTATCTATCTATCTATCTATCTATCTATCTATCTATCTATCTATCTATCTATCTATCTATCTATCTATCTATCTATCTATCTATCTGTCTGTCTGTCTGTCTGTCTGTCTGTCTGTCTGTCTGTCTGTCTGTCTGTCTATCTATCTATCTATCTATCTATCTATCTATCTATCTGCCCTTACACAATACATTTGTCTCAGTGGGCTTTACATTCCATACAGTATGATACAATATGACACCCTGCCCTTACACCCTTAGCTCGGCTGAGAAAAAAACTCCCAGTAAAAAACCCTTTACCGGGATTACATTTTTTTTTTTTTAAATTAATCTCAGGGAGAGTGGACAGAGTAAGGGATCCCTCTCCCAGGACGGACATGCTGCAATAGATATCATAAGTAGAGAAAAATCACGAAGGAATTTGATCATTGACCAGGTGATTACATGGTAATACTAAAGTAAAGTGTGAATAGTGTGGATGCAGGAAGACTTCAGATGTAGCCAGAGGAGGACCAGATCCACACCGTCTCGTCTCCACCAGGGAAAACTAAGGTTTAACAATGAACTAAGACTTTTCATATTAAAGACCTACTTCACCGGTGGAGATATGAAGGTGTATTGAACTCTGAGATCCTATGTAGTATAAATGTGCAAAGATCTTAGAAATCGGTTCATCCTAGCCTGAGAAAAGGCAGAAAGTATGTTTTATGGTCTCACTGTCTAACTGAAAATTGTCTAAAAAAAGCACTATATAAGTCAAGTCCATTTACCATTTAGCAATTCATCATTATATCAATGAAGCAAGCAATCAACATTTGGACAAAAGCAGGTAGTGTTTTTACCACGCCAGCTGTTGTTCCTGGGTGAGCGTATACCCATGACAAAGGTATTAAGAAAAACTATATAAAAATAGCATTCTTTGCACTGATGGTCTCGTTTGCTGTTA
>CM049414.1:27272500-27280000 GCA_026929865.2 Hyperoplus lanceolatus | reverse complement strand
AATCTATAGTTCTGATAACCATAACACGTGTCCCACAAACCGACTCCCCAAACTGTTATTGTTTCATTTTATCTGGACTTTTTATAGTGAGAAAAACAGACAATGGCTGCGTTCCGAATCTCATACTCTTTCTTTTTGCTATTCTACATACTACATCCGACGATAAAAAGAATCTAGTTAGGTCTTGGGGGCGCCTTTAGCTCAGTTGGTAGGGCGTCCCCCCCTCCCGGGCCGGGCCCAGCAGCAGACCCGGGTTTGATTCCAGCCCGCGGTCGTTCTCTGCATGTCACTCCCCTCTCTGCCCCATTTCAACTCTGTCTCTACACTATTAATAAAGCATAAAAATGCCAAAAAAATATCTTAAAAAAAAAATAATAATAATCTAGTTAGGATGCAGTAGGCATACTATTGGGACATACTTTTACTCTTTTATTTCATCATAACATGGCTCCCTGATCTTGCCTCTTGCTTTTATATCCGTCGCATCCCCATTTGTTTTCATATGGAGGCTTTCTAACCATCCTAAATCTGGCCACAAGAATCGGGACATCCTAAATTTTTTTTCTACCAAACTAAATAGTAGAAAGTATGAGATTCAGAACGCAGCCAGAGTTATATTCCTCCTACTCGCAGGGTTTGTTTTAAAATAGAAAATTCAGGATTTTGTTTCACTTTTATTTACACTTTTCAAAATAACAAAAGTTCCTCCTTTAGACACAAGTCAACATGTATTTATTTCTAACCTTTATTTGTACAGGTAAATCCCATTGAGACCGAAGACTCTTTATCAAGGGAGACCTGTTTCCCTTTCCCACGTTACCATTCACACACACATTCATACACCGCTAGCAGCAGGCTAACTATCGACATTCACACGAGGCAAGGTGGGTGAAGTGTCTTGCCCAACAAGGACACAACAACCATGACACAAGTGGCAGGGCGGGGATCGAACCTCCAACCCTTTGATCATCGGCCGACCCGCTCTGCCACAGTCGCCCCAACATGTGAAGCTATACATATAAATCACATATACATACAGTATCATATACATATATTTTTCAGTTTTTTATTTACGGCCGGGTACAGCCTTCTTATGTACACCTTCAAAAAGTATGTATTTTTGAAGGTGATTTTCCTGAACAACCAACATTTTGGATTGTTGTCAACTTTAACTGTAACTTTACAAAATAACTTAAAGTTCCTCCAATGGACACACGTGAACATATGAAGCTCTACAGATAAAACCAACACATTGTCCCACACACACACACACACACACACACACACACACACACACACTGAGTCCAGCTTCCATGTCAATAAAGTGATTTTTCGCCAACAACCAAACACTTAAACTTCACTTTAACTTTAATATAAATCTATAAATCTACATGCAGCATCATGCATTTGAATTTAATCACAACACACACACACACACACACACACACACACACACACAC
Organism: Hyperoplus lanceolatus; assembly: GCA_026929865.2. Lineage (NCBI taxonomy): Eukaryota > Metazoa > Chordata > Actinopteri > Uranoscopiformes > Ammodytidae > Hyperoplus > Hyperoplus lanceolatus. The sequence continues at coordinate 27,278,540 of CM049414.1, read as the reverse complement.
ACACACACACTTTGCTTTCACGTAAAGAAAACAACAGAAACAACCACCCACCCTTCGCCTCAGAAAAACTCAACCCCAACTAAGACTCCCAACATTTCGCTGTCTCTAGAACACGATGTCTCCTCTGAATGTGGGATGTGAGAGGGGCGCAGGTTGTCAAGCAAAACAGTCCGAATTGAATGGATACAACTATTTAATCTCAACATTTAGGGCATTTTTACAGCCGATTTGAGACGTTTAAGATCGGGTTTAAGTTGGGGAAAAGACACACACACACACACACACACACACACACACACACACACACACACACACACACACACACACACACACACACACACACACACACACACACACACACACACACACACACACACACACACACATTAATACACACACACACAAGCAAAACGTCCAAATTAATGGATAAAACAAGCGCTTTATTGCCGAATCATTAGCCGTTTATTGGAGTCATTAGTGGAACATTTGGCTGAAGACATTCTCCATCGGGCGTAACTTTGCGTCAGCTGCGACGAGAGGTGTTTGAGCAGCGAAATTGAACCATAAAATCTCAACATTTTGGGCATTTTTAAAGCCGATTTGAGACACTTAAGAGCGGGTTCAAGTTGGGGAAAAAGACGCTAACACACACACACACACACACACAATATATTTAAAGACTTACATGTGTTCACTGGAGCGGCAGTTGCTCCCAAAGCGCGATCATTCTCCTTCTCTCTTTCTTCACACAACTGTTTTCCTTTTTTGTTATTTCGCTTTTTGAAGTTTGAAGTTGTTCTGTCTTGGGAGGTTTTTTTTTCTGCGGGAGAAAATCCAAAATGCGCCTCGACCGTTCACGCGTAAAAGTCTCCAAAAGTTTTGAGATGGAGCGAAGGAGACAGAGAGAGGAAAGGAGAGAGAGAGAGAGAGGGGGAGAGTGTTTGTGAGAGAAGGAGAGGGAGAGAGAGAGGGTGTGTGTGGTGTGTGTGTTTGTGAGAGAGAGAGGCAGAGAGAGAGCGAGAGAGAGGGGAAAGGAGGGAGAGAGAGAGAGTGTCCGTGTATGTGTGTGAGGCAGAGAGCAAGAGAGAGAGAGAGTGTGTGTTGCCCAGAGCATGTTCGCTTTACTAACCGGGACTGCCCGCAGGCGAAGGCGGGGTTAAGATGCTTCAATGCGCTCAAAGCATTTTGTGTCAAACGTTAAATTGGGCTGAGTTAGTGAAACACCACACATCATGATGAAGTCTCCATATTAAAGCTTAAGTGCGTAACTTTTTACATATAAATGTATGTCTGTTGCATTCAAGCCATCACCAAAATGAGTTGACACAAAGTTGATAAAGCCTATTATCAGCTCCACAAAACTCTCTCTGTATTTCTCAGTATGGCAGCGTTTACAAACTGGTGTCCCCCCCGCACCCTCCCTGACACTGGTGCAGGAGCTCAGAAAAATCCCAAGAAGAGCCCAAGAAATGTTTCAGTTGTTGATTCTACTGCTAAGAAAAAAACCTGGACGTACAGCAGAAGGTATAAAATCCATGTGCCATCACTGAAGGCTTTACCTCATGTAGATGCACCGACAGTGTTGATGTAATTACTCAGAATTCCTCATGGGGGGAGACAGAAGTTACGCACTATAGCTTTAGATACATTACTCACACACACACACACACACACACACAGTCAAACGCACACACAGACAAACACACACACACACACACACACACACACACAGACAAACGCACACACACACACACACACAGACAAAAGCACACACACACACACACACACACAGTCAAACACACACACACACACACACACACACACACACACACACACACACACACACACACACACACACACACACACACACACACACACACACACACACACACACACACACGTCACTGCAGAGATTTCTACATCATCATAACGATGCAAATGTTCTGCTTTGCCCCAAGTGCGTTTAGTCCGATGGTCGGGAGAGATAACAAATGACAAACGCAAATCACTACGACTCTTTGTTCCTCTTATGACTGTGGACAGAATTATATAATTATCAGATCACAATACAGTGTGTGTGTGTGTGTGTGTGTGTGTGTGTGTGTGTGTGTGTGTGTGTGTGTGTGTGTGTGTGTGTGTATAACATTGAATTTAATAATCTCAAAATAAGGCTTTTAAAGGGTCAGTGTGTAGTTTAAAGGGTCAGTGTGTAGTTTAAAGGGTCAGTGTGTAGTTTCAGAGGAGGGGGATTTGTTTACATTCACAGAGCCTGCAGTTAGTTTACTAAACATATTTTCTCTACATGTAATTCTTAGTATTGAATGATTCTATCGTCGTAAATTGAAGTTATTTTGAGGAACCTGGAACCAAACGTAAGACTAGAATATAACAAAACAATCGTTTGTACAAGTCTTAAAAATGAATTTAATTTAAAAAAAGTATAAATCAGACAATGAACAACATATGAACAAATCCTTCTGTAATAACCTTCAGAATAGTTCTAAAGCCCCTATCTCACTGGGCTGCGACAGTGTGTCCCTAAAGCCCCTATCTCACTGGTCTGCGACAGTGTGTCCCTAAAGCCCCTATCTCACTGGGCTGCGACAGTGTGTCCCTAAAGCCCCTATCTCACTGGGCTGCGACAGTGTGTCCCTAAAGCCCCTATCTCACTGGGCTGCGACAGTGTGTCCCTAAAGCCCCTATCTCACTGGGCTGCGACAGTGTGTCCCTAAAGCCCCTATCTCACTGGGCTGCGACAGTGTGTCCCTAAAGCCCCTATCTCACTGGGCTGCGACAGTGTGTCCCTAAAGCCCCTATCTCACTGGGCTGCGACAGTGTGTCCCTAAAGCCCCTATCTCACTGGGCTGCGACAGTGTGTCCCTAAAGCCCCTATCTCACTGGGCTGCGACAGTGTAAAGCCCCTATCTCACTGGGCTGCGACAGTGTAAAGCCCCTATCTCACTGGGCTGCGACAGTGTGTCCCTAAAGCCCCTATCTCACTGGGCTGCGACAGTGTGTCCCTAAAGCCCCTATCTCACTGGGCTGCGACAGTGTGTCCCTAAAGCCCCTATCTCACTGGGCTGCGACAGTGTGTCCCTAAAGCCCCTATCTCACTGGGCTGCGACAGTGTAAAGCCCCTATCTCACTGGGCTGCGACAGTGTAAAGCCCCTATCTCACTGGGCTGCGACAGTGTGTCCCTAAAGCCCCTATCTCACTGGGCTGCGACAGTGTGTCCCTAAAGCCCCTATCTCACTGGGCTGCGACAGTGTAAAGCCCCTATCTCACTGGGCCGCGACAGTGTGTCCCTAAAGCCCCTATCTCACTGGGCTGCGACAGTGTAAAGCCCCTTTCTCACTGGGCCGCGACAGTGTAAAGCCCCTATCTCACTGGGCTGCGACAGTGTGTCCCTAAAGCCCCTATCTCACTGGGCTGCGACAGTGTGTCCCTAAAGCCCCTATCTCACTGGGCTGCGACAGTGTGTCCCTAAAGCCCCTATCTCACTGGGCTGTGACAGTGTGTCCCTAAAGCCCCTATCTCACTGGGCTGCGACAGTGTGTCCCTAAAGCCCCTATCTCACTGGGCTGCGACGGTGTAAAGCCCCTTTCTCACTGGGCCGCGACAGTGTGCGACAAGTTGGAGACACAAAATTGCAAGAAATATGCAAATTAGCGACAATTTTATCTTGCAGTCTCACTGAGTTGGTTCCTCACGACACGTTTGTGAATGTCCCGTGGCCAACACTTGCCGGGAGGATGCATTTATGTCTCGTGAATGTCTGGCGAGTGTCGCACGAACGGATTGTCAGTCTCATTTTTGTCTCAAAGCAGTCGCAATTTAGTTTCATATATCGCCAAACCTTCGCAAAGTTGTCTCACATTTCTCGCACTTTCTGTAAGTGTGCATGCCCGTTTACAGAGCCTAGGCTGTGTATTAACACCAGATTTTTTTAAGCGCACAGACAGTACAGACAGGTAGTGGATCATGAGGAGATAAGTGATATATTCTAGATGTATATATCGCACAATAAGAAAAGACAAAATCACTGCAAACTCTTTGGTCCTCTTATGACTGTGGACAGTATATTGGCATAACAGAGCTGGGAAGAGCGCACACCCATGACAAAGGCATTAAGAAGAACTATATAAAAATAGCATTCTTTGCACTGATGGTCTTGTTTGCTGTTACATGTCATTTATCTTATTTATGTATGACTGTTTCAGAAATATTTAAAAGTTTCTTGTAGAGACTTTAATTGACCAATATTTTTAGATTCACTAGTTAAATTATAACAAAACATTATTTCTTTTGAGCTCTTCATACGTTTTAAGTGCCATGAAAAATACACACACACACAGCAACATGCCCGTTTACAGAGCCTAGGCTGTGTATTAACACCGGGGGTTTTTTTTCAGCACACACACACAGTACAGACAGGTAGCAGATCATGAGGAGATAAGTGATATATTCTAGATGTGTCTATCGTACAGTAAAGACAAGACAAAAACACAAAGAATTCAAACTCCAATCATCATTTCAAATATTTTTATTCAAACGGCCGAACGAGGAGATGTTTGGAGACAGAGAAACTTAAACGTTAAATATCAAACAAACCGCTCCAAAAACAATAAGAAATCCTTCAGAGAAAGTGACTTGGAGACATTAAAGGTCCTACGAGGAACTTTCAGTGTGTGTTCATTCTAGCGCCCCCCTTTGGACTAAAGCGGTAGTGTTTTTACCACGCCAGCTGTTGTTCCTGGGTGAGCGTATACCCATGACAAAGGCATTAAGAAAAACTATATAAAAATAGCATTCTTTGCACTTATGGTCTGGTTTGCTGTTGCATGTAATTTATGATCATCAGAGGGAAACAAATTTAAAACATATGCATAAGGGGGACGGTGAGGGGGTGGGGGACGGTGAGGGGGAGGGGGAGGAGGAGGGGGAGGGACATACATTTGGATAATCTCTACAAAAAAATAAAAATTTGCTAAATCTAAAAAATCATGAATGAAAAACTTCAAAATAAAATCCAGCCTCTAAGTTATACAGAACAAGAAACACATCAATGTTTTTATGTCCATGCATGTATCAACTCCTTAAACCTTTTATTTTGTTAAATGTGCTGGGGCGCTCCGGTGGCGTAGTGGATAGAGAGCGTGTACCATATTGGCTCCGGGCTTCCTTGCAGTGGTCGCGGGTTCGAATCCGACCCGTGGACCTTTACTGCAGGTCATCCTCCCTCTCTCTCTCTCTCTGTCTCCCCATTTCAACTCTGTACTGTCTAATAAAGCTTAAAAATGCCAAAAAATTATCTTATAAAAAAAAAATGTTAATTATTATATTTTTTTATTACAGTTTCACCATTTCACCTCCACCAGTCAGCATAGTGTTGTTACAGCTAGACAATAAATTCCCCCAAAAATAAATCAACAATCATCAAAAACGTAGACAGCCGATAGTGTAGGAATTGTTCTATTTAAATGTTAAAGAAAATATGTTTCAGTGACTTGCCAATAATGTAGAATTTCTGAACAAGAATTGTAATGATTTTTTGCCCGTAATGTGATATATTGTCACATTATTTGCTGCTACAAGGATGTTAAAGCTGCTCCGAGGAACTTTTCAGTGTGTGTTAATTCTATCGCCCCCTTTTGGACTAAAAGCAGTAGTGTTGTTACCCCGCCAGCTGTTGTTCCTGGGTGAGCGTATATACCCATGACAAAGGCATTAAGAAAAACTATATAAAAATAGCATTCTTTACACTGATGGTCTGGTTTGCTGTTGCATGTAATTTATGATCATCAGAGGGAAACAAATTTAAAACATATGCATAAGGGGGACGGTGAGGGGGTGGGGGACGGTGAGGGGGAGGGGGAGGAGGAGGGGGAGGGACATACATTTGGATAATCTCTACAAAAAAATAAAAATTTGCTAAATCTAAAAAATCATGAATGAAAAACTTCAAATTAAAATCCAGCCTCTAAGTTATACAGAACAAGAAACACATCAATGTTTTTATGTCCATGCATGTATCAACTC
>CM049414.1:27265000-27267500 GCA_026929865.2 Hyperoplus lanceolatus | reverse complement strand
CTCGACACATAGCCATTAATGTCTAAACTGCTGGCAACAAAAGTGAGTACACCCCTAAGAAAAAATTTCCAAATTGGGCCCAAAGTGTCAATATTTTGTTTTGCCATCATTATTTTCTAGCACTGCCTTAACCCTCTTGGGCATGCAGTTCACTAGAGCTTCACAGGTTGCAACTGGAACCCTCTTCTACCCATTCATGACGACATCAAGGAGCTGGTGGATATTAGAGTCCTTGCGCTCCTCCATCTCCCGTTTTAGGATGCCCCAAAGATGCTCAATAGGGTTTAATACTGGAGACATGCTTGGCCAGTCCATAACCTTTACCCTCAGCTTCTTTAGCAAGCCAGTGGTCTTTCGGAGGGGTGTTTGGGGTCGTTATCATGTTGCAGTATTGCCCTGTGGCCCAGTTTATGAAGGGGAGGGGATCATGCTCTGCTTCAGTATGTCACAGTACATGTTAGAATTCAATGAACTGTAGATCCCCAGTGCTGGCAGCACTCATGCAGCCCCAGACCATGACACTCCAACCACCATGCTTGACTCTAGCCAAGACACACTTGTCTTTTTACTCCTCATCTGGTTGCCGCTCCACACTCTTAACACCATCTGAACCAAATAAATGTATTTTGGTCTCATCAGACCACAGGACATGGTTGCAGTAATCCATGTCCGTAGTCTGTTTGTCTTCAGCAAACTTTTTGTGGGGTTTCTTGTGCATCATCTTAAGAATAGGCTTCCTTCTGGGACGACAGCCATGCAGACCAGTATGATGCAGAGTGCGGCGTATGGTCTGAGCACTGACAGGTTGACCCCCCACCCCTTCAAGCCCTTCAGCAATGCTGGCAGCACTCATATGTCTATTTTCCAAAGCCAACCTCTGTGTACGACGCTGACCATGTGCACTCAACCTTCGTAAACTGGGCCGCAGGGTGGTATTGCAACATGATAACGACCCCAAACACACCTCCAAGACGACCAGTGGCTTGCTAAAAAAGCTGAGGGTAAAGGTTATGGCCTGGCCAAGCATGTCTCCAGACCTAAACCCTATTGAGCATCTTTGGGGCATCCTCAAACGGAAGGTGGAGGAGCGCAAGGTCTTTAATATCCACCAGCTCTGTGATGCTGTCATAAATGGGTGGAAGAGGGTTCCAGTTGCAACCTGTGAAGCTCTAGTGAACTACATGCCCAAGAGGGTTAAGGCAGTGCTGGAAAATAATGGTGGCCACACAAAATATTTACACTTTGGGCCCAATTTGTAAATTTTTTCTAAGGGGTGTACTCACTTTTGTTGCCAGCAGTTTAGACATTAATGGCTGTGTGTCGAGTTATTTTGAGGGGACAGTAAATTTACACTGTTATACAAGCTGTACACTGACTACTTTACATTGTATCAAAGTGTCATTTATTCAGTGTTGTCCCATGGAAAGATATAAAGAAAAATGTGAAGAAATGTGAGGGGTGTACTCACTTTTGTGAGATACTGTATATGAGACCCTTTCTAAGGGGAAAAATAAATTATTAAAAAAAAAAAATCAGCTATTATGCACTAAATTAAATGTACTTATGGATATTATAATTACTTTCAACAAAATCTGCTAGGAAATAAAACCCAAAATTCTACACACTGCAGCTTTAAAATAGTTATTTCTGATCTCGTTGATCCAGTTTGTGGGTCGGCCATGATGTGCGTCATGGAGAGATCTAATCTGCTGTCATCAACGAAGGACCGCGGGTTGATTTATTGAGCTGTTGAGTGATTCATACTGTGTGTGTGTGTGTGTGTGTGTGTGTGTGTGTGTGTGTGTGTGTGTGTGTGTGTGTGTGTGGGGTTTTGCCTTTGATCAGCTTTCACTACCACGGAATTTAATAGACATACCACACACACAGAGAGAGAGAGAGAGAGAGAGAGAGAGAGAGAGAGAGAGAGAGAGAGAGAGAGAGAGAGAGAGAGAGAGCGAGAGACTGTGTTGCTGAGAGTGTGTTCGCTTTACTAACCAGGACGAGAAACATACACACACACACACACATGTTCCCTGGAAACCTACAGTCTGCTAACTTCTTTTAGTAGGACACAAAGATATACATATTACACCTCTCCCTGGGTGTGTGTGTGTGTGTGTGTGTGTGTCTCTCTCTCTCCCTGTGTGTGTGTCTCTCTCTCCCTCTGTGTGTGTGTGTGTGTCTCTCTCTCTCCCTGTGTGTGTGTGTCTCTCTCTCCCTCTGTGTGTGTGTCTCTCTCCCTCTGTGTGTGTGTCTCTCTCTCCCTCTGTGTGTGTGGGTCTCTCTCCCTCCCTGTGTGTGTGTGCTCTCTCTCCCTGTGTGTGTGTGTCTCTCTCTCTCTCTCTCTCCCTGTGTGTGTGTTTTCAGGGATTAAACATGGCGTCTTCTGCCAAACAAAACTCACTCTAACTTAAAACATCGATTCACTGACGCTTATCTGATCTCCTGTTTGGTTCGATTACATCACCGGAGACTTCACTTTTTAAAACATTGTTAAAGA
>CM049414.1:27257500-27260000 GCA_026929865.2 Hyperoplus lanceolatus | reverse complement strand
GCAATGTTTGAAGAGAGAGGAGTCTCGCATGATTTAAGAAGAAAAAGAAAATTCATAGAGAAAAACATACGGACCACACTTAAATCATTTTCGATTTCTGTAAAGGGTATTAAATTATGGAATGAACTTGATGAAGATATCACAGGGAGTTGCAGTTTGCGAAATTTCAAAATAATGTATGTCTCTAAAATTATGGAAAATTATAGACTGTATGCAGAGCACTAAGAAACGGATAAAAGGTGGTTGGCACTTTCATAACATTATTGTAAAAGATAGGTCAGCAGAATGAGTTGTTTGGGTTTGAATACTTTTGCAGTTGTGTTTAGACTACCAGATAATGACATTGAAAAGGCCACAATAAAAGGGCAAAACAAACTCTGCATTGTCAGAAACTCAGAACGGAGCAGAACTGATCTTAAAAGCTGAAGCAAGTGGATTAATCATGGAACTGCTAAATTGGTCTCTAAATGCCATTGACCGCATGTTTTCAACCAGAAAAGCAGGAGCTGGAGAGGTGCCATGTCCAGATGGCACCTTCCTGTCCGGTTACGCACAGGATAGCTGGAAAGAATGGAGAATGGTTTGCCTGGCTGCAATGGACATTGAGGTGTGGAAGTGTATCATCTTCGCGGGCGTGACGGTGGGGACGCTTGCTTTGGGATTTGCTCTGTATGTCCTATATCTCAAACTGAAGAAACTGATTGCTGCACAAGCGGAGGGGAGAGACGGAAGATTTACAGCACTGAGAGATATGGATGGACCAGCTGTTCGGGAGGGGATAGCAAAAATTGTATCCAGTATTGCATCCATCAAAGGAGACATCACAGCTATCAAAGGAAAAGTCGCTGGAATCGATGACATGAAAGGAGACATCGCTATTATCAAAGGAGACATCGAAAAAATGGCAGCAATGGAACGAGAGGATAACAGTGACTAATTAAAATGGATCGAGGAAAATGGATAGCATGTCAGTTGTGCAACGTCAATGAGTAAGGAGAATGAAAATTGACTGGGTATTGGACTGCAGCTTAACAGACAAAAAAAAAAAAAAAAAAAATATATATATATATATATATATATATACTTAATCCTTGTGTATTTTCTTCCTTTTTATTTTTATTTTTATTTTTATTTTTTATTTTTCTCTTATTTTTACTTTTCATTATTTTTTTTATTTTTTTTTTCTTTCTGTTTTCTTTTCTTTTCTGTGATCAGTAAATGTGAATCTGATTTTGAATCTGATGAAAGTGGGGGCGGGACTCGATAAGCCTTAGGCTTCTTCCGTCACCCTTCGGGCAATACTAATTAAGATTTATGATGTGAAAGAGATAATTGTGTATTGTGTGAAATTGTCCGAAAGAAATAAATAAATAAATAAATAAATAAATCATGAGGAGATATTCACTCAGTACAGACAGGTAGTGGATCATGAGGAGACAGACACTCAGTACAGACAGGTAGTGGATCATGAGGAGATATTCACTCAGTACAGACAGGTAGTGGATCAAGAGGAGATATTCACTCAGTACAGACAGGTAGTGGATCATGAGGAGACAGACACACAGTACAGACAGGTAGTGGATCATGAGGAGACAGACACACAGTACAGACAGGTAGTGGATCATGAGGAGATATTCACTCAGTACAGACAGGTAGTGGATCATGAGGAGACAGACACACAGTACAGACAGGTAGTGGATCATGAGGAGATATTCACTGATTTGGACAACAAGTGATTTTGACAACAAGCGTTCTCCAGAGTTACAGACTCCACCTCTGTAACTTCCCTAGAGAAGTGTTGTTAACTGGAACCATACGCCTGTGTCCCTCTCCCTGTGTGTGTGTGTGTGTGTGTGTGTGTGTGTGTGTGTGTGTCTCTCTCTCTTTTTCCGTGTGTGTGTGTGTGTGTGTGTGTGTGTGTGTGTGTGTGTGTGTGTGTGTGTGTCTCTCTTTCCGTGTGTGTGTGTGTGTGTGTGTGCGTCTCTCTCTCTGTGTGTGTGTCTCTCTTTCTGTGTGTGTGTCTCTCTCTCTCTCTCTCTCTCTCTCTGTCTGGGTCTCTCTCTCCCTACACACTGCACTGTGAGCCCCAGTCTGCTCTTCCCTTTCAAACAGCTGCATACAGCCACGGACTGACTGACTGACTGACAACGTGTTATTGTGAGTCAGTGATTCTGGAGAACGCTTGTTGTCAAAATCAGTGAATATCTCCTCATGATCCACTATCCAGCAGGTTTTTTCACAGTACAGTGATTACCTCACTTTCAAAATAATAGAATAGAATAATTAGCTGCTGATATACACACACACACACACACACTCACTCACTCACTCACACACACACAAACACTCACACACACCACCATGTTAGAAGAATAATTAGCTGCTGATATTATTTCATATGCTAGACATTAGCGCGGTTAGAGAGAGACAAGAGTTGGCTCAAGCATCTTCAGATTTATTTCTTGTGCCAGTAAGAAAGATCGCCAACTTTTAATCGCTG
>CM049414.1:27225000-27230000 GCA_026929865.2 Hyperoplus lanceolatus | reverse complement strand
GTGTGTGTGTGTGTGTGTGTGTGTGAGTGAGTGAGTGAGTGAGTGAGTGAGTGAGTGAGTGAGTGAGTGAGTGAGTGAGTGAGTGAGTGAGTGAGTGAGTGAGTGAGTGAGTGTGTGAGTGAGTGAGTGAGTGAGTGAGTGAGTGAGTGAGTGAGTGAGAGAGTGAGACAGTGAGTGAGTGAGTGAGTGAGTGAGTGAGTGAGTGAGTGAGTGAGTGAGTGAGTGAGTGAGTGAGTGAGTGAGTGAGTGAGTGAGTGAGTGAGTGAGTGAGTGAGTGAGTGAGTGTTCGATCGTTCCTGCGTTTCCAACTGGGTCACAGTGCACATCTTTTAAGATTTTTAACAACTCAGCACTGGAAGGCGAGTGTGTGTGTGTGTGTGTGTGTGTGTGTGTGTGTGTGTGTGTGTGTGTGTGTGTGTGTGTGTGTGTGTGTGTGTGTGTGTGTGTGTGTGTGTGTGTGTGTGTGTGTGTGTGTGTGTGTGTGTGTGTGTGTGTCCATCCATTCCTTTCATAAAAGCGTCCCCCTCCCAACCAGTGGAAAAGTCAGACTACAGCTGAACTCAGACAATGGTCTTTCTGTAAGTAGCGCTGGTATATTTGTGTGTAGTCGTGGGGACAGTGTGTGTGTGTGTGTGTGTGTGTGTGTGTGTGTGTGTGTGTGTGTGTGTGTGTGTGTGTGGTGTGTGTGTGTGTGTGTGCGTGTGTGTGTGTGTGTGTGCGTGTGCGTGTGTGTGTGTTTGTACAACTATCTTTGCGAGAACCAATTTGATTTTTAGACCTTAAAAGTAACTGAGGACATGTAGTCCGGTTCTCACTTTGGGACAGGCCTTTAAAGGGCTGTTTGAGAGTTAACACTAGGTTTTAAGGACAGGCCTTTAAAGGGCTGTTTGAGGGTTAACACTAGGTTTTAAGGACAGGCCTTTAAAGGGCTGTTTGAGGGTTAACACTAGGTTTTAAGGACAGGCCTTTAAAGGGCTGTTTGAGGGCTAACACTAGGTTTTAAGGACAGGCCTTTAAAGGGCTGTTTGAGGGTTAACACTAGGTTTTAAGGACAGGCCTTTAAAGGGCAGTTTGAGGGTTAACACTAGGTTTTAAGGACAGGCCTTTAAAGGGCTGTTTGAGGGTTAGCACTAGGTTTTAAGGACAGGCCTTTAAAGGGCTGTTTGAGGGTTAACACTAGGTTTTAAGGACAGGCCTTTAAAGGGCTGTTTGAGGGTTAACACTAGGTTTTAAGGTTCAGGTATGAATTAGGTTTATGTTAGGGTTAGTGTAAGGGTTAGGGTTAGGCATTTAGTTTGGATGGTTAGGGTTAGGGTAAGGGGCTAGGGCAGGGGTGTCAAACTCTGGCCCGCGGGCCAAATCTGGCCCGTTTCAATATTTAATCTGGCCCGCGAACCAATTCGGTAATTCCATTAAATTCGGCCCGCAGGAAAAGACATATATGTGATTTTTTTTTTTTTTTTTCTCTCATGCGGAGCCTGTGCCATATCTGCACGTCGCACACGCTCCCAACCGTTAGGACACTCGCACAGCTTACCACTAGGAATGTCTGCTGAAAGTTCCACAGCTCAGGATTTTAAGCCATGAATTGATGAACTTGCATTGAAGAAAATATGTCAGTTTTCTAATGGCTGTAAATAGGCCAATCTATGTGGCTAAATAGCATGCTAATATGATGATCGATTGTGTCAACTGTCTAAGGATGAATGCTAACATTATCTGGTTTCTAACTTTTGCCTCAAGTTACAATATAGCTCACTAGCTAACGTTAGATAGCCGCTGATAGCCCACCCCTTTCGTTTCCAATGGTGGCTTTGCATTTCATTACCAATGTAAAGTGTCATAAATAGTTAACACTGGTGCTGCGTCATGATTCCTATAAAAAAATAAAATAAAAAAACGTGATGTGTTTTGAATGTGCAGAAAGTTTTGAAAAATCCAAGAGAAAACATATTGTGGCTCAATCCAGAATGCCTGAGAGCCTTACTGCATTATAGGCCTTTATAACTGTTTCACCAGGAACCTGAATGTTGTCTTTTCCTTTACAGAAACAAAGACATTTCCTCAATAAATTGATGCAGAAAAGGCACAGAAAACAGAACCATCTACCAGAATACAGGAAATTAAGTGTTTCACGCACAAACATTTCTGGGGGGAGCACCCCCATGCCCCCCACCTATAATTTGTCCCCCAAAATATGTAATCGAAACCTAGCCTATGTGTATGTACGCAGGTTATATACCTAGATATGTTGTTTGATTTTTGGATTAAAAAGAAGGCAGCGACATGTCTGGCCCTTCGTGTGATTATCATGTCGTAATTCGGCCCTTTGTGAAAATGAGTTTGACACCCCTGGGCTAGGGAATGCATTATGACAATGAGTGTCCTCACAAGTATAGCCGTACAAACGTGAGTGTGAGTGTGAGAGAGTGAGAGAGTGAGAGAGTGAGAGAGAGAGTGAGTGAGTGAGTGAGTGAGTGAGTGAGTGAGTGAGTGAGTGAGTGAGTGAGTGAGTGAGTGAGTGAGTGAGTGAGTGAGTGAGTGAGTGAGTGAGTGAGTGAGTGAGTGAGTGAGTGAGTGAGTGTGTGTGTGTGTGTGTGTGTGTGTGTGTGTGTCAGTACTCTCCAGAGGGTTAATTATCCCCCTCACTGGTTCAAATCAGTGTTACTCAGTGGACAAAAACAAGCCTGACCAACACAACAGCTACCTGCAGAAAAACAAAATGTAACGCAGATCATTTGGTCTGTGGATGTTCTATTAGAATCCAGGTAATACTACAGCTGTACAGTACACAACACATCTTAAAGCTGCAGTGTGTAGAATTTTGGGTTTTATTTCCTAGCAGATTTTGTAGAAAGTAATTATAATATCCACAAGTACATATAATTTAGTGCATAATAGCTGAAAAAAATGTTTTGAATTATTTTGTTTCCCCTTAGAAAGGGTCTCATATATATCCATATTTCTGCATATCTTGGACCAAGGCCTAGTGCCGCCATCTTGAAAGTGTCATAGTTGGAATGTCATCAGGTGCATTGTTTAAAATTTAGAATTGTTCTTGTCCTTGAAGGCCACTGTAGCTTCTGTTATTATTCTAAAGGGGTTGGGGTTACCCAGGGAGCGTTGCATTCTAGAACTTTCTAGAACTTACTTCATGATGTCATATTACACACTGCACCTTTAATTTGAGAGATTAAGAATATAGATATGTTGATTTTTCCTTTACTGAATGTAATAATTCAAATGACCATTGAATGATAGTATTAAAAGTGTAAATATAGTGGGGAAAACTTGAGACTGGATCCTTAAAGTCTCTACGAGGAACTTTTAAATATTTCTGAAACAGTCTCATGTTTCCTCTGATGATCATAAATTACATGTAACAGCAAACGAGACCATCAGTGCTAAATAATGCTATTTTTATATAGTTTTTCTTAATGCCTTTGTCATGGGTATACGCTCACCCAGGAACAACAGCTGGCGTGGTAAAAACACTACCGCTTTTGTCCAAAGTGCGATAATTTAAACAAACTGAAAGTTCCTCGAGTGTGTGACGTGTGCGTGTGTGTGTGTGTGTTTGTGTGTGTGCGTGTTCTGTTAATTCCTCGAATCTAGTGACATCATATGGTCAGGGTTTACACATCTGGACTGTGTTTTGGTTTTACACTTTGAGGCCGAGAAATTGCGTCACAATTCCCTTGGGCAAAGACACACACAAACCACACACACACACACACACACACACACACAAACACACAAAGATAGACTTCAATACGTCTGCATTGTGATGAGGTAAAAAATTATTTAAAAAATAAATAAAAAATACTCAACTAGACTAATGCATTCCCTAGCCCCTTACCCTAACCCTAACCATCCAAACTAAATGCCTCACCCCAACCCTTACCCTAACCCTAACCATCCAAACTAAATGCCTAACCCCAACCCTTACACTAACCCTAACATAAACCTAATTCATACCTGAACCTTAAAACCTAGTGTTAACCCCCAAACAGCCCTTTAAAGGCCTGTCCTTAAAACCTAGTGTTAACCCTCAAACAGCCCTTTAAAGGCCTGTCCTTAAAACCTAGTGTTAACCCTCAAACAGCCCTTTAAAGGCCTGTCCTTAAAACCTAGTGTTAACCCTCAAACAGCCCTTTAAAGGCCTGTCCTTAAAACCTAGTGTTAACCCTCAAACAGCCCTTTAAAGGCCTGTCCCAAAGTGAGAACCGGACTAAATGTCCTCACTCTTAAGGTCTAAAACTCAAATCTGATAACTGTACAAGTACACACACACACACACACACACACACACACACACACACACACACACACACACACACACACACACACACACACACACACACACACACACACACACACACACACACACACACACACACACACACACACACACCATTCCCTTTAGGGGGGAACTCTAAACGTGTATTTCATGTCAGTGAAAATAATGTTGATGAAATAAAGACATCTGCTCCACCACACCCATTACATCACTGAGAGGATGTGTGTGTGTGTGTGTGTGTGTATATGTGTGTGTCTGTATATGTGTGTGTGTCTGTGTGTGTGTGTGTGTGTGTGTGTGTGTGTGTGTGTGTGTGTGTGTGTGTGTGTGTGTGTGTGTGTGTGTGTGTGTGTTTCTGTGTGTGTGTGTGTGTGTGTGTGTGTGTGTGTGTGTGTGTGTGTGTGTGTGTGTGTGTGTGTGTGTGTGTGTGTGTGTGTGTGTGTGTGTGTGTGTGTGTGTGTGTGTGTGTGTGTGTGTGCCCGCAAACATGCATAGTTTGGGTTTTAATACCATATCCAATACTTATGAGTTATTGATCCAAATATATCAATACCGGGCTGCTCCGGTGGCGTAGTGGATAGAGCGCGTACCATATTGGCTCCGGCCTTCGTTGCAGTGGTCGCGGGTTCAAATCCGACCCGTGGACCTTTACTGCAGGTCATCCTCTCTCTTTCTCTCTCTCTCTGTCTCTCTCTCCCTC
>CM049414.1:27207500-27212500 GCA_026929865.2 Hyperoplus lanceolatus | reverse complement strand
CTCTGTACTGTCTAATAAAGCTTGAAAATGTTATTTATTTTAACCATTATTAATTCATTTTTTTCAATACCAGTATTTTTTATATGAAATAACAGATGTTTGTTTATCAATTCAACATTTTTCTTTTCCAGAAATCAATTGTTAAAAGACATAAAACAAATTATTTGACAAATGTTGTATGTGCAAAGGTTTGTGAACCCTAAGCTGCATTGCTTAAATCGAGCAGGTTAACACAATCAGATGGGCCAAACTGATTGATGAAATAGACCAATGCAGTGAGAGATCTTTATGAAAGAAATTGGGCGCCACTAGATAAAACAGAGATAAAACCAGGTCAGTTTAGGCCCACCAAAGTGAACCCATACAGGTCAGACATGCTAAAAGGGAAACACAATCTCAGAGGATCGCAGGAATAGAGTTTTGATGTTGCACATTTGTCTGGGGACAGCTATACATTCGTATAAAAAAGTTTGAGCTCCATCGGTCCACCGTGAGGCAAATCATCTACAAATGGAGAGCTTTAAGAGTGACTGAACATCTGCCTAGAAGTGGACTTCCTTCAAAAATATCTTCAAGCGCCACAAGAAAAGGGATTTTTCAGGTAAAGGCCAACCCACACATTACATCTAGTGATTTGCAGACCATTTGCCATCACCATTCTTCACTTGGGAGAAGGTTCTGTTGGTGGTAGGCAGAGTTGCGTTTTTGCCCAAACATGGCGGTTTTGGTTATGACCAAACAGTTACATTTTGGACTTATCTGTCCACAGAATAAGACTTCAGGTATCTCCAGGTGCTCTCTGGCAAAGCTGTGACAAGCAGTTTTGTTCTTTTTTGAGAGCAGAGGCTTCTTCAGCAACCCTCCCATGAAAGCCATGTTGACTGAGTTTTCTTCTTATTGTGGAACCATGTTGCAAGAGAGGTCTGCAAATCACTAGATGTAATGTGTGGGTTGGCTTTTAACTAAAAAAATACTTTTCTTGTGGCGCTTGAAGATATTTTTGAAGGAAGTCCACTTCTAGGCAGATGTTCAGTCACTCTTAAAGCTCTCCATTTGTAGATGATTTGCCTCACGGTGGACCGATGGAGCTCAAACTTTTTTATACGAATGTATAGCTGTCCCCAGACAAATGTGCAACATCAACTCTATTCCTGAGATCCTCTGAGATTGTGTTTCCCTTTTATCATGTCTGACCTGTACGGGTTCACTTTGGTGAGCCTAAACTGACCTGGTTTTATCTCTGTTTTATCTAGTGCCGCCCAATTTCTTCCATAAAGATCTCTCATTACATTGGTCCATTTCATCACTCAATTTGGCCCACCTGATTGTGTTTACCTGCTCCATTTAAGCAATGCAGCTCAGGGTTCACAAACTTTTGCACATACAACATTTGTCAAATAATTTGTTTTATGTCTTTTAACAATTGATTTCTGGAAAAGAAAAACATTGAATTGATAAACAAACATCTGTTATTTCTAGGGCTGTCAAATTAACGCGTTAATTTCGATTAATTAATCACAGAAAAATTAACGCGATTAAAAAAATTAACGCAGATTAATCGCACTTCTATAATGCCCTTTGACCCGGTGCAAAAGTGGTGCGTAGCTGCACCGAGCTGCACCTGAAGCAGACACAGCCCGCGCGGGTGAAAGGGAGAAAAGTAAAGAGAGAAGCAGGGCGCCGAGGGCTCTATAGACGGTTTAATAAGCATGAAGGTAGGAAGACATCTTACTTTATTCTCCGCAGCCAGTGTCTGTGCATTATTGATTTAGTGGGTGCAACAATGTAGGCTAGGTTCAAAACAGTATCTCTCAATCTTTCTCCCCGTGTCTCAATTTTGTTAGCTAGCTGTCTCGTCGTCCGCGTAAACGTGTGTGTGTGTGTGTGTGTGTGTGTGTGTGTGTGTGCGTGTCTCTCAATATTTTTGCCTATAAGTACGACGATGGTGAATGAATCGGCATAAGCATCTGTGGCAGTGCAGCGCTGTCTGTTGTGGAGACAGAAGTTACGAGAGACGGAGAGAGAGAGAGAGAGTGAGAGTGAGAGAGAGAGAGAGAGAGACTAGCAGGCTATACAGCTGTTTATAAACAGGTATAAAAGTGTCATAAAAGTATGCGATTAATTTAGATTAATTAATCACAGAGCCTGTAATTAATTAGATTCATTTTTTTAATCGCTTGACAGCTCCAGTTATTTCATATAAAAATACTGGTATTGATGAAAATGAATTAATAATGGTTAACATAAATAAAATTCCAAAAGGTTCAAGGGGTTCCCCAGGCATAGCTTTTATAGTGAGCGGTGTCTTCATGGGAAGCTGGTGGTGTTTTTCCAGCCTCACAACTTGTTATAAATGATTTTTTCAGAGTCTAAAACACACTGACACACACACACATGTCACACACTTACACTGACACACACTTACACTGACACACACACTTCACACTCAAAAATATCACACACACACACACACACCTCTCACTCACATCACACACACACTCAGGGACAGATACACACACATACACACACACACACACACTCACTCAGGGACAGATACACACATACACACACACACACACACACTCA
Organism: Hyperoplus lanceolatus; assembly: GCA_026929865.2. NCBI lineage: Eukaryota > Metazoa > Chordata > Actinopteri > Uranoscopiformes > Ammodytidae > Hyperoplus > Hyperoplus lanceolatus. Next base: position 27,209,914 of record CM049414.1, on the reverse strand, counting down.
CTCAGGGACAGACACACAAACACAAAAACACACTCAGGGACAGATACACACACACACACACACACACTCAGGGACAGATACACACACACACACACACACTGAGACACACACACACACACACACACACACACACACACACACACACACACACACACACACACACACACACACACACACACACACAGTCCTGAGAGAGCGTAGCCGGGGGTGACGGTGGAAAATACAATTAATGAGTCCAACATGTATCGTATGTACTTTGCCGAGTCATCAGGGAAAAAACTGTGTGTGAGTATCTGTCCCTGAGTGTGTGCGTGTGTGTGTGTGTGTGTGTGAGTATCTGTCCCTGAGTGTGTGCGTGTGTGTGTGTGTGTGTGTGTGTGTGTGTGTGTGTGTGTGTGTGTGTGTGTGTGTGTGCCTACCACTGTGTGTGTGTGTGTGTGTGTGACTCTGTAACAGATCCTCTAAGATATTGTAATAAACGCAGACATTGGGTATACTGAAATATGAGCTAAAAGACACTAACTGAAATACATCAAATATATGTGTTAAACTGGCTAACTCATATTGTGTGTCTTTGGAAGGTGGAAAAACAATTTAATCGAAAATAATTATGGCGGGGGCGCCCTTAGCTCAGTTGGTAGGGCGTCCCCCCCCATGGGCCTCGGCCAGCAGCGGACCCGGGTTTGATTCCAGCCTGCGGTCGTTCTCTGCATGTCACTCCCCTCTCTGCCCCATTTCAACTCTGTCTCTACACTATCAATAAAGCATAAAAATGCCAAAAAAAATATATTTAAAAAAAAAATAATAATAATAATATGGCAAAACAACAATTTTCTGAAAAATCATGTGATCGGGATACCTGTTTTCAACACTATCCCTGTGGTCCAAATCACATACTCTTTCTTTTTACTACACTACATACTAAAGTACAGAAGAATTTTAGTCTTTTTACTACACTACATACTAAAGTACAGAAGAGTTTTAGTCTTTTTACTACACTACACACTAAAGTACAGAAGAGTTTTAGTCTTTTTACTACCCTACATACTAAAGTACAGAAGAGTTTTAGTCTTTTTCCTACACTACATACTAAAGCACAGAAGAGTTTTAGTCTTTTTACTACACTACATACTAAAGTACAGAAGAGTTTTAGGGTGTATTCACACTGGGAAAGTCCGCTAGTTCACTTGCTTTGGTCCAGACCAAATGGAGTTTTGATTTTTTTTGTTTGGTGTGGTCCACTTTCATATTGCCCCTTTTGCAAGTGAACCAGCATTACGAAGCAAAACCACACGTGATCTGAGGTCATTCATTCATTGGACAGACATTCTGGGGTGGAGAGAAACAGGAAGCACGAAGTTAAAACTACGAAACATATATCATCGATATAATATGGGGTTAAAAATAATAAAATGGCCAACATCTAACCTATAAATAAAGAGGAAAAACATCGGATTATTGTTGTTTCATATGGTTATAATATGTAGCCCTATGTCAATGCAACGTTATGTGGCGTGTAGCCTACAATGTGAAATATCATTTTTACTGTAGTTTTGGTGCTGGACGCGCGTCACGCGAGAAGAATAGGCTCAAGCTGACACTCAGCTGATTAAGCTGTGTATCAGCTGGGTCGGCGCAGTTCAGCTCCAAACTGACATGGGGTATTGACGGTCCCGTACATGGGAAGCAAAATAAAAACACACATTTCTTGCGCAGCGTGAACCTGTTGGCACTGTGGAGAGACGCTCCCCTCTCCTTCATCTGATCGCTGAACACATTCAGCATGTTTTTGCGTCCTCTCGATCAAATGTAATATATTGTTCTGGGCTCCCGGTCAAACCACAACTTATCGTCCTAACAATGGCAACAACAAAACTTTCCCATAATGTGAAGCTGACGGCTATTTATTTAAAAAGAAAAGAAAGAAAAGGCACAGTGCCTCCTTCATTTGGGTCGGATCGAGTCCGGACAAATTCACACCACAAACGAACTGCAGCAGAGTGCGTTTGGAAACGCACCGAGACTACCTCATCAGCTGGGTCTCGGAGCGTTTGTTTGGTCCGCCCCCGAGTGTGATTGCTGTATTCACACCTGCCTGAAAGATGCGCATTGAAGGCAGAAGTGCATCTGAGTTCGTTTCAACCGAACTAAACACGGCATGTGTGAATACACCCTTAGTCTTTTTACTGCACTATATACTAAAGTACAGAAGAGTTTTAGTCTTTTTACTACACTACATACTAAAGTACAGAAGAGTTTTAGTCTTTTTACTACACTACATACTAAAGTACAGAAGAGTTTTAGTCTTTTTCCTACACTACATACTAAAGTACAGAAGAGTTTTAGTCTTTTTACTACACTACATACTAAAGTACAGAAGAGTTTTAGGGCCACAGACAGGAGAGAAAAAAAAT
>CM049414.1:27200000-27202500 GCA_026929865.2 Hyperoplus lanceolatus | reverse complement strand
GCAACGCTCCCTGGGTAACCCCAACCCTTTAGAATGATAACAGAAGCTACAGTGGCCTTCAAGGACAAGAACAATTCTAAATTTTAAACAATGCACCTGATGACAGTCCAACTATGACACTTTCAAGATGGCGGCACTAGGCCTTGGTCCAAAATATGCAGAAATATGGACATATATGAGACCCTTTCTAAGGGGAAAAAAAAAATATTCAAAAAAATGTTTTCAGCTATTATGCACTGAATTAAACGTACTTATGGATATTATAATTACTTTCTACAAAATCTGCTGGTAAATAAAACACAAAATTCTACACACTGCAGCTTTAACTGCAGGCTGCAAACTATATACTTTTTGCAGGGGGACATCAAAGTCACATCTCTTCACAGCTCTGTTAAAGTCCATTCAAAGGGTCTGGGCTCATATAGTGGACACACACACACACACACACACACACACACACACACACACACACACACACACACACACACACACACACACACACACACACACACACACACACACACACACACACACACACACACACACACACACACACACACACACACACACACAGCTGTGAGTAAGCAAAGGGAATCCCAAGGTAAATATACTCAGCCGTCTATGCTGCCAGCTAACAAACACCACAGATTTCTGTGTGTGTGTGTGTGTGTGTGTGTGTGTGTGTGTGTGTGTGTGTGTGTGTGTGTGTGTGTGTGTGTGGTGTGGTGTGTGGGTGTGTGTGAGTGTTGAAACCAGCAGCTTTATGGAGGTTCTGACCCACAATCCACTGCAGCAGAAGTTACATCACATGGACTGAGCCTCCCAGGGGAAACAACCAGCGATGAGACGGATATAAAAGCAAGAGGCAAGATCAAGGAGCCATGTTAGGATGAAATAAATAAGTTAAAGCATGTACTAATTGTTGCATACTGCATCCTAACTAGACACTGTTTATGATCAGATGTAGTATGTAGGATATAAAAAAGAAAGAGTATGAGATTTGGAACGCATCCAATATTTCCAAACAACAGCTTGAATGAGTGAGTGAGTGAGTGAGTGAGTGAGTGAGTGAGTGAGTGAGTGAGTGAGTGAGTGAGTGAGTGAGTGAGTGAGTGAGTGAGTGAGTGGGTGGGTGAGTGAGTGGGTGGGTGGGGTGGGTGGGTGGGTGGGTGAGTGAGTGGGTGGGTGGGTGGGTGGGTGAGTGGGTGAGTGAGTGGGTGAGTGGGTGGGTGAGTGAGTGGGTGAGTGAGTGGGTGGGTGAGTGGGTGAGTGAGTGGGTGAGTGAGTGAGTGACAAAAATGTTAAGCAGAAAACAGAGACAAGTCAATTATAATATCTATAAGTACATTTAATTTAGTGCATAATAGCTGATTTTTTTTTTAGAATTATTATTTTTTTCCCCTTAGAAAGGGTCTCATATATGTCCATATTTCTCCATATCTTGGACCAAGGCCTAGTGCCGCCATCTTGAAAGTGTCATAGTTGGAATGTCATCAGGTGCATTGTTTAAAATGTAGAATTGTTCTTGTCCTTGAAGGCCACTGTAGCTTCTGTTATTATTCTAAAGGGGTGGGGTTACCCAGGGAGCGTTGCATTCTAGAACTTTGTAGAACTTACTTGATGATGTCATATTACACACTGCACCTTTAATGTGAAAAACGTCTTGTTAGCTGCGAACACAAGTCAAAACTGCAACTTAACTGGGTCCAAACACACACAGACACAGGTTAAAGCTGCAGTGTGTAACTTTGTGTGTGTCAGAGAACATTTTCTAAGGTATATTCTCTTTATAACTGAATAAACAAACTTTCCTCACAGGGAAAATGTGATCCCTGGAACACTGTTTGAAGTTAGAAAGCTTCCTGAAAAGTTACTGTTTCACTGTTGTTGTTGTTGTTGTTGTTTACAGCAGCAGGGCCTTAAACCGGGGGAGGGCAGTATTGTTTTACAAACAGTATTCTAGATCTGGGGTTTAGTTCCAGAGTTTTGTGAAAATAATTTAGTATTATAAGTACATAATTTAGACACACACACACACACACACACACACAGTTTGGTTTACAAACATATTCTAGTCTTACGTGTGTGTGTTTCTCTGATGAGGTTATACTCCATATTAAGCATTCATATTTTATTCTTCACAGAGAAGAGACAGATTCTCACACACACACACACACACACACACACACACACACACACACACACACACACACACACACACACACACACACACACACACACACACACACACACACACACACACACACACACACACACACACACACACACACACACACACACACACACAATAAGTAACTGGTTGCGTTCCGAATCGCATACTTTCTGCTATATAGTTTGGTAGAGAAAAGATTTAGGATGTCCCGATTCTTGTGGCCAGATTTAGGATGGTTAGAAGTACCCGGATGTCCTACTTCATGCGGCCAAGATTGTTAGTGTTGAAAACTGCATCCTATTTGGGCGATTCTGACCCACAATCCAG
>CM049414.1:27170000-27197500 GCA_026929865.2 Hyperoplus lanceolatus | reverse complement strand
GGCTACTGAATTGATTCATTTATTTTACAGATCGTTCTCGCAGTGCGTAACGTGACATTATAAAGCAATTAAAGGTTGAACTCGGATTTAAACAGTAGGCTACACCATTAAGCCTAGTTGATAATCCTACACTTAAGAATCTGATTTAAGTCTGACACTGTCCCCTAATGAATAGCATAGCCTATGTGGAAAATCACTGTAGTTTTGGGCCACATCAAAATTAATACAATTTTGATTTTGATTTATGCTAATAGCCCTTTATTTGCATCTTATAAATACCATTAAAATAAATAGCCTATATGCAAAACCTGTAGGCTAGTCTGTATTTTCCGGACAAAAATGAATGTACTGTGAGAAACTTAACCTGCGAGTCTGCAGCGATGTCCGAACTGTGACAGCTGTCACCTGTCACGTCCCAACTGTAATCGCTACTGATGAAAAGAAAGAAGCCCACAGTGAAATAATGTTGCAACCTGTGATTTTATAGAACGCTTCATTAAGAGCCAGTGTGTGTAGATCTCCAGGTAAAACCATTTGAGGTGAGAGCATGGCGCTGCATACAGTAGGTCTAGGCTATTTAACATGTTCTGCATCAATAACTGTATGCATGAGGCAAAAAGCCCCAGCGCAATGTTACAGTTCACTCTGCTGTAAGCCTTATGTCACGGCTTCGTTTCGTTCATTTACTTACTGATCAATAAGTTTACTGATTTAACTAGTTTACTGAGTGAGAAGTATCGCTCAGACAATACCGCGGGATTTCAAAAGGTGTAGTTTCCTTAAAGGGCAGCGCTATAAGAGCCGAATTTAAGCTCAAACTCTGAAACAAAAACTGGTCTGAGCAGGTTAGCCGTGCAGCCTCTGTTACCACGGTGATCTAGCCAGGTAGAAAGAGAGCCACCTTTCGTGATACTGAAAACTCTGGCTTTAGACCCAACAGACCTCGCTCAGCCCTTAATCTCGCTTCGTAGTAGGCTACACCCCTCAGAGGGCTTCGTAGTAGGCTACACCCCTCAGAGGGCTTCGTAGTAGGCTACACCCCTCAGAGGGCTTCGTAGTAGGCTACACCCCTCAGAGGGCTTCGTAGTATACCCCCTCAGAGGGCTTCGTAGTAGGCTACACCCCTCAGAGGGCTTCGTAGTAGGCTACACCCCTCAGAGGGCTTCGTAGTAGGATACACCCCTCAGAGGGCTTCGTAGTAGGCTACACCCCTCAGAGGGCTTCGTAGTAGGCTACACCCCTCAGAGGGCTTCGTAGTAGGCTACACCCCCTCAGAGGGCTTCGTAGTAGGCTACACCCCTCAGGACTTTTAAAATGCATGTAAACACCTTTAGCCGATCTACTTCTACTAACACACACAGACACACACACACACACACACAAGTAGGGCTGGGCGATATGGACCAAACCTTATATCACGATATAGGTAATTTTATATCACGATATGGATATATATCACGATATAGTATTTTTCCTTAAAATTCAATGGATTACAATAACCGTACTGAACTTTAATCACATTAGATTATTTTCATTTTTGCTTGGAACTTTAATTTCCATACAAAAGAGAATCTGGTGCAAAATACCACACCAGTCTGGCTTTAGTCAGTCAGCGCAAAATAAAAATGACAGCATCAACCAAAGAGCCAACATTTTCCAATTGATAGTAGCCTATATCAAAATAATGAAAGACTTGAATTTTCCTGCAGTATTTGCTCATCTTCATTTAAAAAAGCTGTCAACATTAACTAATGAGCAAATGTCTGGTAATACTTTAACTCCAGCTTCAACACAAATAATATTTTCAAGTTTGACATGTTTTAAAGTTACATCAAACCAGCCTTGCTGGCTGTCTCCAACAATAACAGCACGGGGGTGAAGCCCCGAGTAGGCTAAAGATGTCATTATTAGCCAGCTAGCTCACGAGAGCTAACCCATGTAGTTTGCGGCTTAAAACAAGCCAACTCTGCGTCACGGCAACAGCACGCTGAAGCAGCAAGCAAGTTTCCTTTGCCCGTTGACATGTTTGACCGTTAAAAGCTGCTCTGCCACCGTGACACGGAGTTGGTTTGTTAACTGTAGTGACGGCGCACCGAAGCTAGACCATGAGCTAGACAGCTAGAGCCACAGATGAGGCTTCTTCTGTTGCGGGTAGAGAAGCTGTATTGCAGCCCAGAACTCTGCTGCAGAGCCCCCGTGTGGCGCGGCGGTGTAACTGCAGTGTAACTATAGGGACTCGGAGGGACAGCTGCCTCCCACTCCATATATGCTCCCGCCACATGAACTTTTTTTCTCCGCGATATAAACGGTATGGCCAAATCTCTCCCGGTGGACACTTTCATATCGTCCACGATATGATATCGTCATGTCGCCCAGCCCTACACACAAGCATAGAAAAGACAGACAGAGGCACACACACACACACACAGAAAGAAAAAAAGACAGACAGACAGACACACACAAGCATAGAAAGACAGAGAAACACACACACTCACACAGAGACACACACTCACACAGAAAGACAGTCACTAACACACACACACACACACACAAAAGCATAGAAAAGACAGACACACTCACAGAAAAACAGAGACACACACACACAGAAAGACAGAGACACACACTCACACACAAAGAAAGATACACACTCACACACAAAGAAAGATACACACTCAAACAGAAAGACACACACACACACGCACACGAAGAAAGAAAGATACACACTCACACAGAAAGACACACACACACACGCACACAAAGAAAGATACACACTCACACAGAAAGGGCGTTTGACCCGTCATTTGACTCTGTTTCCGCACAGACTGGACTGATCTTGTGCCGCTAACTTTACACTAACGGACTGATTGTGAGCAGCTGAGTAAAACAAAAGTGTGTCGCCAACTTCATTCAAGAGGAAGAGTTTGTCAGTCTGAATTATTACAGCAGAAAGCAGAGAGCCGAAAAAAACTCTTACTGCAAATAAGGAGAGAGTGAAATGTAGTCAGAAAACTGGGCTACTGAATTGATTCATTTATTTTACAGATCGTTCTCGCAGTGCGTAACGTGACATTATAAAGCAATTAAAGTTTGAACTCTGATTTAAACAGTAGGCTACACCATTAAGCCTAGTAGATAATCCTACACTTAAGAATCTGATTTAAGTCTGACACTGTCCCCTAATGAATAGCATAGCCTATGTGGAAAATCACTGTAGTTTTGGGCCACATCAAAATTAATACAATTTTGATTTTGATTCAGGCTAATAGCCCTTTATTTACATCTTATAAATACCATTAAAATAAATAGCCTAGATACAAAACCTGCAGTCTGTATTTTCCGGACAAATATGAATCTACTGTGAGAAGCTTAACCTGCGAGTCTGCAGCGATGTCCGAACTGTGACAGCTGTCACCTGTCACGTCCCAACTGTAATCGCTACTGATGAAAAGAAAGAAGCCCACAGTGAAATAATGTTGCAACATGTGATTTTATTAAGAGCCAGTGTGTGTAGATCGCCAGGTAAAACCATTTGAGGTGAGAGCATAGAGTGGCGCTGCATACAGTAGGTCTAGGCTATTTTACATGTTCTGCATCAATAACTGTATGCATGAGGCAAAAAGCCGCAGCGCGATGTTACAGTTCACTCTGCTGTAAGCCTTATGTCACGGCCTCGTTTCGTTCATTAACTTACTGATCAATAAGTTTACTGATTTAACTAGTTTACTGAGTGAGAAGTATCGCTCAGACAATATAGTCAGGTCTGCTGGATTTCAAAAGGTGTAGTTTCCTTAACCCATTGATGACTATTGCAATCTAGGATGCATGTCCTTAATGCCTGAGGGTTTTCTGAAAAAATAGTAGGAATTGTCAAGTCTACCAAAACCTTAATATCTAAGCCTGTGTAGCACATAGAAACATGAAATAAAATACATTTAAAAGCTAAGGTTCACAGGATTTATTTAAACATGCTCCCTAAGCGCTTAGACACCAACAAATTTTTCTAAAAATCTCTCCCGGTGGACACTTTCATATCGTCCACGATATGATATCGTCATGTCGCCCAGCCCTACACACAAGCATAGAAAAGACAGACAGAGGCACACACACACACACACAGAAAGAAAAAAAGACAGACAGACAGACACACACAAGCATAGAAAGACAGAGAAACACACACACTCACACAGAGACACACACTCACACAGAAAGACAGTCACTAACACACACACACACACACAAAAGCATAGAAAAGACAGACACACTCACAGAAAAACAGAGACACACACACACAGAAAGACAGAGACACACACTCACACACAAAGAAAGATACACACTCACACACAAAGAAAGATACACACTCACACAGAAAGACACACACACACACGCACACGAAGAAAGAAAGATACACACTCACACAGAAAGACACACACACACACACGCACACAAAGAAAGATACACACTCACACAGAAAGGCAGATACACACACTCACACAGAAAGACAGATACACTCTCACACAGAAAGACAGATACACACACTCACACAGAAAGACAGATACACACTCACACAGAAAGACAGATACACACTCACACAGAAAGAAAGATACACACACTCACACAGAAAGAAAGATACACACTCACACAGAAAGACAGGTACACACTCACACAGAAAGACAGATACACACACACTTTAGCCTCAGAGGTCCAGACACAAGGAGCTGCTGACCTCCAGTGGTCTGACTGCTTCACTGGTCCAAAACTATACACACACACACACACACACCCTACACAACACACACACACACACTCACACACACACACACACCCTCACACACACACACACACACACTCACACACACACAAACTCTCTCTCTCACACACACACACCCTCACACACACACACACCCTCACACACACACACACACTCACACACACACACACACAAACTCTCTCTCTCTCACACACACACACACACACACACACACACAAACTCTCTCTCTCTCACACACACACACACACACACACAAACTCACACACACACACACAACTCTCACACACACACACACACACACACACAAACTCTCTCTCACACACACACACACACACACACACACACACACACAAACTCTCTCTCCACACACACACACAAACTCTCTCACACACACACACACACACACACACACACACACACACACACACACACACACACACACACACACACACACACACACACACACACACACACACACACACACACACACACACACACACACACACACACACACACACACACACACACACACTGCATTGTGCTGTTGCTTTGTCATCACACAGTCTAACCGGAGTGACAGCATAGCTATGACTCATATGACACATCTAGATATGATGTCATCAGGGAGACATTTCCCTCCCTCCAAAACAACCAGTCACCATGGAGACCATAGTTCATTATGGGATACACAATGCAGACAGACAGACAGACAGAGATACAGACAACTTATCACATTACTGAAAGTCCCTACGAGGAACTTTTAAATATTTCTGATGATCATAAATTACATTATTATAATTGTATACTCTCTCTCTCTGTCTGTCTGTCTGTCTGTCTGTCTGTCTATCTATCTATCTATCTATCTATCTATCTATCTATCTATCTATCTATCTATCTATCTGTAATGTGTTGTGTGCTTCCAGTCCTAGCCTCTTAGCACTTAGTCATTTGTATGGCTGCAGATAGCTGTGACATACTACACACACACACACAGTGGACTAGTTCAACAGTAAAATACAGAGGTGTGTGTGTGTGTGTGTGTGTGTGTGTGTGTGTGTGTGTGTGTGTGTGTGTGTGTGTGTGTGTGTGTGTGTGTGTGTGTGTGTGTGTGTGTGTGTGTGTGTTAAAATGATAAAAACACTGAAAGAGAGGTGTGAAAAAACATGGTACAAAGTGTGAGAGAGTGAGTGTGTGTGTGTGTCTGTCTGTCTGTGTGTGTGTGTGTGTGTGTCTGTCTGTCTGTATGTGTGTGTGTGCATGCGTGTTTGTGTGTGCGCGTCTGTCTGTCTGTGTCTGTCTGTCTGTCTGTCTGTTTGTGTGTGTCTGTCTGTCTGTGTGTACTCTTTGCGCAGGGCCCTGTTCACACTAACACGCATGAGACAAACATTTATATTTTCCAGATAATTTTCAAAAAGTAAGAAGTGTCTGTTTGTGCTCACTTTCACACATAGCAAACATCTCTGTCTCTATATGTGTGTGTGTGTGTGTGTGTGTGTGTGTGTGTGTGTGTGTGTGTGTGTGTGTGTGTGTGTGTGTGTGTGTGTGTGTGTGTGTGTGTATTAAGAAGTGGCTATTTTTTGTTTACTAACAGCAGAGGTAGAAAGTGACAGTTAAATGGCATTAACACAAATACTAAAATACGATTATTTGTAAAAAGTCTTTTTTAAATTTAATAATAAATGTATTAATATAATTAATTAATAATAAATGTAATAATATAATTTATAATATAATATTTATAATATAATAATAAATTTAATTTAATTAAATCTTCTTTTTTAAATTTAGAACAATTCTATAAAAACAAAAAGTTGAAGAAAAAGGCAACTGTTAGAGGGAAATAATTACAATAATATATATATTTTTTTAATTTCTATTTTTTTAAATAAATTAATTACAATTTTATTATTTTATACAATACATCCTGTGGTCAAGGATCACACACAAACTTTATTTTAATTATTATTTTAATTTTCAAACATTTGTATTATTTTTAATCTAATTGTATGTCATTTAATTTATTTAGTATACGGTAGTGTTGTATATTTAATTAAAGCTGCAGTGTGTAGAATTTTAGGTTTTATTTCCTAGCAGATTTTGTAGAAAGTGATTATAATATCCATAAGTACGTTTAATTTAGTGCATAATAGCTGAAATGTTTTGAATTATTATTTTTTTCCCTTAGAAAGGGTCTCATATATGTCGATATTTCTGCATATCTTGGACCAAGGCCTAGTGCCGCCATCTTGAAAGTGTCATAGTTGGAATGTCATCAGGTGCATTGTTTAAAATGTAGAATTGTTCTTGTCCTTGAAGGCCACTGTAGCTTCTGTTATTATTCTAAAGGGTTGGGGTTACCCAGGGAGCGTTGCATTCTAGAACTTTGTAGAACTTTCTTGATGATGTCATATTACACACTGCACCTTTAAAGTAAAATTAATAATACAAGTTTGATCATAGTTTTAAATTAAAATTCTCAAGGAATTTACAAATAATAAAAAATAAAATAAAAATAAATTACATTACAGCACATAACAACTTGCTGTCAAATATCACACAAATACGGTTTTAATTTAATTCTGTCATTCAATTAATAATGTATTAGGTATATTTAGTATATTATATTGTATATTTAATGTAAAATAAATTATAAAAGTGTGATCGTCATATTTTTAAGATTAATGTAGACTTTTTTTGGGATATTCAGGACAACTATCAAAGGAGAAAAATAACCAAAATACAAATAATATTTATACAAAGCAACTAACAAGTTAAATCAGTCAGATAAACGGCTCTGGTTAAACTCCGTTTTACGCTGACGCCAGTTAATGGACAAAGTCTACCGTTGAAGTCAAAGTTAGTCAGCTAAAACAAAGCTATCGCTAACGGCTAAGCTAACCACCCGTCCACTTAAACAGGGCGGAGATGCTAACCAGCTAGCGGTATACTTACAGTAATATGCTACAACCGGGTCTCTTTTCTCGTGTTCCGATGCCGTCCGCAGGTAGTGCTGGATGGACTTGAATTGAGGCGGGAGAGCCATGTCCTCACGGAAGATTTAAACAACCCCCACGGATAGAAATATACAACAATAACGACAGAACTTGTGAGCTAGCGTTTGTTTGTTGTTAGCAATAGCTCCACTCACTCACTTCCGCGTGTTTTGTCCAATGGGGAGCGGCCTGCCTCATACCGGACGGATGACGTCACCTGCTGGAGTCACGACAGAAAGGTTTCAGAAATAAAATGAGAAATAAGGTAAAAAATGAAGAAATCCATCTTAAATATCTTAAAAGTTTAAAATTAAATAAATTAATAAAATAATTAAAATTAAAGCAAGGATTTATTTTTAAAGAAAATAAATCTCTGCATGTCATTCCCCTCTCTGTCTGTCTGTCTGTCTGTCTGTCTGTCTGTCTGTCTGTCTGTCTGTCTGTCTGTCTGTCTGTCTGTCTGTCTGTCCTCTTCACAGCAGACCCGGGTTAGAATCCAGCCCGGGTCGTTCTCTGCATGTCTGCAAGAGACATAAATTAAATGGTGTAGTGTGTGTGTGTGTGTGTGTGTGTGTGTGTGTGTGTGTGTGTGTGTGTGTGTGTGTGTGTGTGTGTGTGTGTGTGTGTGTGTGTGTGTGTGTGTGTGTGTGTGTGTGTGTGTGTGTGTGTGTGTGTGTGTGTGTGTGTGTGTGTGTGTGTGTGTGTATGTGTGAGTGTATATGTATATGTATATATATATATATATATATATATATATATATACATTTCAGTTTGGTTCAGTTTGGTGGGCCTAAACTGACCTGGTTTTATCTTTGTTTTAGCTAGTGGCGCCCAATTTCTTCCCTAAAGATCTCTCACTACATTGGTCTATTTCATCAATCAGTTTGGCCCACCTGATTGTGTTAACCTGCTCGATTTAAGCAATGCAGCTTAGGGTTCACAAACCTTTGCACATACAACATTTGTCAAATCATTTGTTTTATCCATTTTAACAATTGATTTCTGGAAAAGAAAAATGTTGAATTGATAAACAAACATCTGTTATTTCATATAAAAAATACTGGTATTGAAAAAAATTAATAAATAATGGTTAAAATAAATAAAATTCCAAAAGGCTCAAGGGGTTCACAAACTTTCGCACGACACTGTATGTATCACAGGAGTTGTTAAAGGTTTCTGTCATATTAAATCTACGTTTCTTTCCCAGTATCCCCTCAAACCTGTGTTAAATTTATTAATTTATTTATTTTATTTTTTGGCATTTTTATGCTTTATTGATAGTGTAGAGACAGAGGTGAAATGGGGCAGAGACGGGAGTGACATGCAGAGAACGACCGCGGGCTGGAATCGAACCCGGGTCCGCTGCTGGCCGAAGCCCATGGGGGGGGACGCCCTACCAACTGAGCTAAGGGCCCATGGGGGGGGGGACGCCCTACCAACTGAGCTAAGGGCGCCCCCTACAAGGTGACTACTTTTTAAGGCAGTTTCTATAGAGAAACTTTTTAATTATTATTACTTTATTTTTGTAATTTTACTATTTATAGAACACAAAGACAGAACTGGACGCCCTACCAACTGAGCTAAGGGCCCATGGGGGGGACGCCCTACCAACTGAGCTAAGGGCCCATGGGGGGGGGACGCCCTACCAACTGAGCTAAGGGCCCATGGGGGGGGACGCCCTACCAACTGAGCTAAGGGCCCATGGGGGGGGGACGCCCTACCAACTGAGCTAAGGGCCCATGGGGGGGGGACGCCCTACCAACTGAGCTAAGGGCCCATGGGGGGGGGACGCCCTACCAACTGAGCTAAGGGCCCATGGGGGGGGCGTCCTACCAACTGAGCTAAGGGCCCATGGGGGGGGGGACGCCCTACCAACTGAGCTAAGGGCCCATGGGGGGGGGGACGCCCTACCAACTGAGCTAAGGGCCCATGGGGGGGGGACGCCCTACCAACTGAGCTAAGGGCCCATGGGGGGGACGCCCTACCAACTGAGCTAAGGGCCCATGGGGGGGGGGGGCCCTACCAACTGAGCTAAGGGCCCATGGGGGGGGGGACGCCCTACCAACTGAGCTAAGGGCCCATGGGGGGGGGGACGCCCTACCAACTGAGCTAAGGGCCCATGGGGGAGGGACCCCCTACCAACTGAGCTAAGGGCCCATGGGGGGGGGGACGCCCTACCAACTGAGCTAAGGGCCCATGGGGGGGGGGGACGCCCTACCAACTGAGCTAAGGGCCCATGGGGGGGGGGACGCCCTACCAACTGAGCTAAGGGCCCATGGGGGGACGCCCTACCAACTGAGCTAAGGGCCCATGGGGGGGGACGCCCTACCAACTGAGCTAAGGGCCCATGGGGGGGGACGCCCTACCAACTGAGCTAAGGGCCCATGGGGGGGGGGACGCCCTACCAACTGAGCTAAGGGCCCATGGGGGGGGACGCCCTACCAACTGAGCTAAGGGCCCATGGGGGGGACGCCCTACCAACTGAGCTAAGGGCCCATGGGGGGGGGGGACGCCCTACCAACTGAGCTAAGGGCCCATGGGGGGGGACGCCCTACCAACTGAGCTAAGGGCCCATGGGGGGGGGGACGCCCTACCAACTGAGCTAAGGGCCCATGGGGGGGGGGGACGCCCTACCAACTGAGCTAAGGGCCCATGGGGGGGGGGGGACGCCCTACCAACTGAGCTAAGGGCCCATGGGGGGGGGGGACGCCCTACCAATTGAGCTAAGGGCGCCGCCGTTGTTGGGTATTTCTAACCATACTAAATCTGCCCACAAGAATCAGGACATCCTAAGTCTTTTTCTCTGCCATACTACATAGCAGATAGTATGAGGACTGGAGCACAGCCTCAGTCCAGTGTTTATCTTATTTTGAAATCTCTCAAATGTGTATATTGTATAGTTATTTATATAATAATAATAATAATAATAATAATAATAATAATAATAATAATAACACTAATAATAATAATAATAATAATAATAATAATAATAATAATAATAATAATAATAATAATAATAATAATAATAATAATACATTTTATTTAAAATGCACTAAAACTCTTCTGTACTTTAGTATGTAGTGTAGGAAAAAAAGTATTTGGAACGCAGGGTACGTTTCTTTCCCACTTCCCTCCTGCCTGTGTGTATATGTTATTGTGAAGCCCCTCCCTCCCCCCCTCCCTCCCTTCCCTCCCTGCCTCCCTCCTGCTTGCCTGCCTGTCTGAGGGGAAATGTCCCGGGACGCGGCATGAGTCTCCGCTGGCGAGAGGAATAACACAGTGGGGAATGAACAACACACCGCCTGGATTACGGTTGGTGTGTAAACAGACTTCCATTTAATAACAACTTTTTTAAGGTTTTATTTTGGTGGGGAAATTTGAACTTTTGATAGTAGTTTTTTTTCTCTGTCTGTGTTGGTGGCTGGTGGCTGGTATAACTCTACCAAGGGGATGAGACAGCAGCTCCGTCAAGGCTCTGCAAGATGTATTTAACGTGCAGGGTGTGTGTTGTCGCTCTCAATCAATCTCTGTCTGGGGATTTCTAGACTTTTTTTAATTTTGCTTATTTTGATTCCAAATGCCAACAAATTACAGAAAAAGGGGAACTTTGTATCATCGTAATTAACTGAAATGATATATTTATAGTTGAAAAACATAAAAGATCTTTTTAAAAACTGGACATTTAAAAAAAATAGCTCGATAGATAGATAGCTCGATAGATAGCTCGATAGATAGATAGATAGATAGATAGATAGATAGATAGATAGATAGATAGATAGATAGATAGATAGATAGATAGATAGATAGATAGATAGATAGATAGATAGATAGATAGATAGATAAAAGGGCTCCGTAACCCAAGCAGCAGTGTTGTGCATTGTATTTTTGTTGCACTCTGTCTGCATTGTGTGTGACAGGAGGTTGTGTTTTTCGCTGACACAGTTCTATAGGGATTATAATGCAGAGAGCACATGCCTCTGAGGCCCATTGTCTCTGTTGTGAGTCCAATTGATGGAGGGATAAAAGACAACAAAAAAAATATGCATTGACACGGGCTTTCGGTGAGAGAGAGAGGGGGGGGCAGAGAGAGAAAGAGAAAGAGGGAGGGAGAGAGGGAGGGAGAGAGGGTGACAGAGAGTGACACAGAGAGAGAGAGAGAGAGAGAGAGAGAGGGGGGAGAGAGAGAGAGAGAGAGAGGGAGAGAGAGTGACAGAGAGAGAAAGAGAGAGAGAGGGGGAGAGAGAGAGAGAGAGAGAGAGAGAGAGAGAGAGAGAGAGAGAGAGAGGGGTCATTTGGAAATTGTGTAGCCTGACTTGTCGGTGGCAGCAAATCGGCCATGAAGGCCCAGAGAAGCCTGGAACTAAACAAGGAACTCTTTCAGACAAACCATGTCTTTAAACTACATCAAAAACTTCTATGAGGGATGCGTAAGTCTATTCTACATTAAAAATTCAGGACAGAAGCTTTTTTAGTACACAACTTGTATTTTAGCTGTTTGTACATTTTTAATTGAATATTTGTTGTATTCCAAGATATCGCTATATGTATCGTATCGCAATGTATCGCGATATAATAATATCGTGACCCATGTATCAAGGTGCGTATTGTATCGCAAAGTACCATAAAAATAATCTAGTTAGCATGCAGTATGCTACACTTGGGACATACTTTTACTTATTTATTTCATCCTAACATGGCTCCTTGATCTTGCCTCTTGCTTTTATATCCGTTTCATCGCTGGTTGTTTTCATACGGAGGCTCAGTCGATGTGACGTCACTTTCGGTGTGCACTGGATTGTGGGTCAGACTCGCCCCAAATAGCAAGCTGTTTTCAACACTAAAAAATCTCGGACGAATCTAGTAGACATCCGGGTATTTTTAACCATACTAAATCTGGCCACAAGAATCAGGACATCCTAAATCTATTTTTCTACCATACTAAATAGTGGATAGTATGGGGATTGGACCACAGGGTCAGTGTCAGTGTCCAAACACAGTAGGTAAAGAGAGGTTTAGTCTGAATAGGTTTTGTGTTGGAAAGCTTCAGGGCCTCTGCTAGTCGCCATTTATCCGGCTGACAAAAGCTATTTTCTCTTTGTCTGTCTGTGTCCATGGAAATGGTGAATGTCTGTATGTGTGTCTGTGAATGGTTCATATCATGTCAATATCCGTCTCCTTTTCTTGTGTTAACCCTTAAAATGCCAGCTGTTTGGTTTGTATTGTATCAGGAGGGTGTAGGGCGGTCGTACACTGGGTTACAGGGTCGGTGGTTCGATCCCCCGTCTGCCCGTCACATGTCCAAGTGTCCCTGGACAAAGAGACACTGAACCCTAAATGTCTCCTGATAGTTAGCTTGCACCCTGCGTGGTAGCTGCTGCTGCTATCGGTGTGTGGATGTGTGTGTGAATGGTAACGTGGGAACTTATGACATCTATTGCAGTATGTCCGTCCTGGGAGAGGGATCCCTTACTTTGTCCACTCTCCCTGAGATTTAAAAAAAAAAAAAAAATCCCGGTAAAGGGTTTTTTACTGGGAGTTTTTTCTCAGCCGAGCTAAGGGTGTAAGGGCAGGGTGTCATATTGTATCATACTGTATGGAATGTAAAGCCCACTGAGACAAATGTATTGTGTAAGGGCAGATAGATAGATAGATAGATAGATAGATAGATAGATAGATAGATAGATAGATAGATAGATAGATAGATAGATAGATAGATAGATAGATAGATAGATAGATAGATAGATAGATAGATAGATAAGGGCAGAGGGTGTCATACTGTATGGAATGTAAAGCCCACTGAGACAAATGTCTATTTGTGATTTTGGGCTATACAAATAAAACTAATTTGATTTGATTTGAATGGGAACAGGTCTCCATTGAAAAAGAGCCTCTGGTCTCAATGGGATTTACCTGTATGAATAAAATAATCAAAATTTTAAATGACCATGTGTTTTTATGCACACCTGTGTGCGTGTGTACCTGTGTGTGTGTGTGTGTGTGTGTGGTGTGTGTGTGTTTATGCACGCAACTGTGTGTGTGTGTGTGTGTGTGTGTGTGTGTGTGTGTGTGTGTGTCTGTACATGTATGTGTGTGTGTGTGTGCGCCTGTGTGTGTGTGTGTGTGTGTGTCTGTACATGTATGTGCCTGTGTGTGTGTGTGTGTGTGTGTGTGTGTGTGTGTGTGTGTGTGTGTGTTGCAGCTGAGGCCTCCTACGGTGATCGGCCAGTTCCACACCCTGTTCTTCGGCTCTGTGCGGATGTTCTTTCTGGGCGTTCTGGGTTTCGCTGTTTACGGGAATGAAGCTCTTCACTTCAGCTGTGACCCCGACCGCCGGGAACTCAACCTCTACTGCTACAACCAGTTCAGACCCATAACACCACAGGTAAGCTCCATTAATCTACCTGTCTGTCTGTCTGTCTGTCTGTCTGTCTGTCTGTCTGTCTGTCTGTCTGTCTGTCTGTCTGTCTGTCTGTCTGTCTGTCTGTCTGTTGTTGTTGTTGTCTGTTGTCTGTTGTCTGTCATCCATCCATGATTGTGTTTTACTCACCCCTTCTTTCCCTTGTGTCTGTCACACACACACACACACACACACACACACACACACACACACACACACACACACACACACACACACACACACACACACACACACACACACACACACACACACACACACACACACACACACACACACACACACACACACACACACACACACACACACACACACACACACACACATCTATCTATCTATCTATCTATCTATCTATCTATCCATCCATGCATCCATCCATCCATCCATCCATCCATCTATCTATCTATCTATCCATCCATCCATCCATCCATCCATCCATCCATCCATCTATCTATCTATCTATCTATCTATCTATCTATCTATCTATCTATCTATCCATCCATCTATCTTCCCTCCCTCCATCGATCTATCTAGCTATCTGCAGCTGGTGACAGTGCTGGATCCATCCAGCCAGTGTTTCATCTCTATCTATCTATCTATCTATCTATCTATCTATCTATCTATCTATCTATCTATCTATCTATCTATCTATCTATCTATCTATCTATCTATCTATCTATCTATCTATCCATCCATCCATCCATCCATCCATCCATCCATCCATCTATCTATCTATCTATCTATCTATCTATCTATCTATCCATCCATCCATCTCTCCCTCCCTCCAGGTCTTCTGGGCGTTGCAGCTGGTGACAGTGCTGGTTCCCGGGGCAGTGTTTCATCTCTACGCGGCCTGTAAGA
Source organism: Hyperoplus lanceolatus (assembly GCA_026929865.2). Taxonomy (NCBI): domain Eukaryota; kingdom Metazoa; phylum Chordata; class Actinopteri; order Uranoscopiformes; family Ammodytidae; genus Hyperoplus; species Hyperoplus lanceolatus. The sequence continues at coordinate 27,182,463 of CM049414.1, read as the reverse complement.
ACATCGATCAGGAGGAGATACTGCAGAGGCCCATCTACACCGTGTTCTACATCATCTCAGTCCTGCTCAGGATCATTCTGGAGGTCATCGCTTTCTGGCTGCAAAGCCACCTCTTCGGATTCCAGGTACTGTGTGTGTGTGTGTGTGTGTGTGTGTGTGTGTGTGTGTGTGTGTGTGTGTGTGTGTGTGTGTGTGTGTGTGTGTGTGTGTGTGTGTGTGTGTGTGTGTGTGTGTGTGTGTGTGTGTGTGTGTCTGTCTGGCTGTCTGTCTGTATCAATATATGTGCGTCTGTCTGTCTGTCTGTCTGTCTGTGTGTCTGTCTGTCTGTCTGTCTGTATCAATATCTGTGTGTCTGTCTGTGTGTGTGTCTGTCTGTCTGTCCAAAACCAACCCTTTGGAAAGCATTAAGTGAAGTTGTCAAGATAGCCTGGTTTTACACAAAATGTAAGGAAGTTCTTCCTTGCCCAATAGCCACAAATTTAGAAGAAGGTTATGCAATGTCTCTACCGGCTTGGCGCACCAAGATAGGGGAATGTTTCTCCATTCCCCATTTGTCTGTCTTGGTGTAGTGTGTGTGTGTCTGTTGTCTGTGTGTGTGTGTGTGTGTGTGTGTGTGTTGTTTGTCTGTGAGTGTGTGTGTGTGTGTGTGTGTGTGTGTGTGTGTGTGTGTGTGGGGGGTGTAGTCAGAGTGTGTGTGTATGACTTTGTGTCGCAAACGTGTATGCGATTGTGTGTGGAAGATGCGAGTGTGGCACTGGGCAGATCCTATAGTTTTAAACTTAACAGACACCCGCCTTCAAGTGAGTTAACGTTTGTCAATTGAGTGATTCCAGACCTTCTGTACAAATGAAATGAAGTACGATGGTCTGGTAGGACCAGGCTAAATGAAGTACGATGGTCTGGTAGCACCAGGCTAAATGAAGTACGATGGTCTGGTAGGACCAGGCTAAATGAAGTACGATGGTCTGGTAGGACCAGGCTAAATGAAGTACGATGGTCTGGTAGGACCAGGCTAAATGAAGTACGATGGTCTGGTAGGACCAGGCTAAATGAAGTACGATGGTCTGGTAGGACCAGGCTAAATGAAGTACGATGGTCTGGTAGGACCAGGCTAAATGAAGTACTATGGTCTGGTAGCACCAGGCTAAATGAAGTACGATGGTCTGGTAGGACCAGGCTAAATGAAGTACTATGGTCTGGTAGCACCAGGCTAAATGAAGTACGATGGTCTGGTAGGACCAGGCTAAATGAAGTACGATGGTCTGGTAGGACCAGGCTAAATGAAGTACTATGGTCTGGTAGGACCAGGCTAAATGAAGTACTATGGTCTGGTAGCACCAGGCTAAATGAAGTACGATGGTCTGGTGGGACCAGGCTAAATGAAGTACGATGGTCTGGTAGGTCCAGGCTAAATGAAGTACGATGGTCTGGTAGGACCAGGCTAAATGAAGTACGATGGTCTGGTAGGACCAGGCTAAATGAAGTACTATGGTCTGGTAGGACCAGGCTAAATGAAGTACTATGGTCTGGTAGCACCAGGCTAAATGAAGTACGATGGTCTTGTAGGTCCAGGCTAAATGAAGTACGATGGTCTGGTAGGACCAGGCTAAATGAAGTACGATGGTCTGGTAGGTCCAGGCTAAATGAAGTACGATGGTCTGGTAGGTCCAGGCTAAATGAAGTACGATGGTCTGGTAGGTCCAGGCTAAATGAAGTACGATGGTCTGGTAGGTCCAGACTAGTTCAGCAGAAGGCTACAGGTTTTCCTCAAAAATGTGTGTGTACTTGTTAGCATCCATTTCCCTGTCTTTCTCTTTCTTCCCCTGCTAGATAGATAGATAGATAGATAGATAGATAGATAGATAGATAGATAGATAGATAGATAGATAGATAGATAGATAGATAGATAGATAGATAGATAGATAGATAGATGGATAGTTATAGTAGTAGTAGATAGATAGATAGATAGATAGATAGATAGATAGATAGATAGATGGATAGATAGATAGATAGATAGATAGATGGATGGATTGATTGAATGAATAACGCTCAGTTCTGAAGTATTACCCCCTCATGTATCTCTTTCTCTCTCTCCCCCCCCCCCCCTCCCCAGGTCCACCCGATGTATAAATGTGATGCTAGTGCTCTGGAGAAGGTCTTTAACGTGACTAAGTGCATGGTGCCAGAACACTTTGAGAAGACCATCTTCCTTAGCGCCATGTACACATTCACTGTGATCACCATCCTGCTCTGTGTGGCCGAGATATTCGAGATTCTATGCAGACGACTTGGTTATCTCAACAACCAATGACACACAGACACAGACAGACATACAGGCAGACAGACAGACAGACAGACAGACAGACAGACAGACAGACAGACAGACAGACAGACAGACAGACAGACAGACAGACAGACGGACAGATCACACACACACACACACACACCACACACACAGAGACAAATAACACACTATATGACATAGGATGAGAATATATTATATGACGCTATTTCTGCCAGTTTTTTACCGGGCTCTTGGTTAGCTGACGGTTGGACTGTTTACCTCACCTGTGGTCCGATGTGAGTGAGTTTGCTCCAAGAAATCTAAGTATGTGCGACACCGTCATATGGCTGGCTAGTCAGTTATTAGGTGTTCTTTCTTGCCCTTAACCTAGAGTGATCATCCCTAGTCTCATTCAAATATCAGTGGCTCTGTACTGGCTGTGTGTAAGTTAAGTTAAGTTACTTTGGTGGTCAATGGTTACATTGAAATTTGTCTTTCCTCATCTCCCCTCTCAAGTTCCCTCACTCCAGAGGGGGTCAGAGCACAGGGTCAGCCATAGTACAGCGCCCCTGGAGCAGTTTGGGGTTAAGTGTCTCGCTCAAGGACACAATGGTAGAGATGGTGGGCACCGTAGATGTAATAGCAGCCACCACTAGTTTTACTACTAACACCCTCCTGTCCGGTGCCGGGGATCCAACCAGAGACTTCATGGTTACTGGGAGGAGGAACCAGAGACCTCATGGTTACTGGGAGGAGGAACCAGAGACCTCATGGTTACTGGGAGGAGGAACCAGAGACCTCAAGGTTACTAGGAGGAACCAGAGACCTCATTGTTACTGGGAGGAGGAACCAGAGACCTCATGGTTACTGGGAGGAACCAGAGACCTCATGGTTACTGGGAGGAGGAACCAGAGACCTCATGGTTTAGGAGGACAGAGCCTCATGTACTGGGAGGAGGAACCAGAGACCTCATGGTTACTGGGAGGAGGAACCAGAGACCTCATGGTTACTGGGAGGAGGAACCAGAGACCTCATGGTTACTGGGAGGAGGAACCAGAGACCTCATGGTTACTGGTCGGCCACCTTTCCTCTCTAGCCCATCTTAACGCCCAATTTAAGGGTCTCTGTATGGGTGTGAAGACAAGACAATATGTTCCTAAACTATTTGGGGTAAATAATAGATGTCTGGTTGTCTTCTGGGTTCTACTAAAACCTGCCTATTATGTCGTATTAGCTCCTAAGAAAAAGCCCAGTTTCTCAAAAATATCTAGTAGCCCTTTAACAGCGTGAAGCTCACTGAAAACCCTGCTCTCAGAGATCATTTTTCTAACCTTTATTTCTACAGGTAAATCCCATTGAGTCCGAAGACTCTTTTTCAAGGGAGACCTGTTTTCCTTTCCCACGTTACCATTCACACACACATTCATACACCGATAGCAGCAGGCTAACTATCGACATTCACACGAGGCAAGGTGGGTGAAGTGTCTTGCCCAAGGACACAACAACTATGACACAGGTGGCAGGGCGGGGATCGAACCTCCGACCCTTTGATCATCGGCCGACCCGCTCTACCACCTGAGACACAGTCGCCCCAAAAAATCATGGAAGCAACACTCTGGAAGCAACAGCTACACACATTTGTCAATTTGTTTAAGGGCCTGGACTGGATAACTAGATTCAAATTCTCTGGACTTTTTTGTTGTGCCAGAAATGGACCTGAACAGCTTTTGCATTTCAGGAGTTTCCTAAACATGCAGAACGCTTTGATAAAAGAGTCTATGGGCCGGTTTCGCAGACATGGATTAAGCCTAGTTCTGGACTAAATTGTACTTTCAATGGACAATCTCCATTCAAAATTCCATTTAGTCCAGGACTAGGCTTAATCCATGTCTGTGAAACTGGCCCTAAAAGTGTTGGAGTAAGAGCCAGCAATGCAAATAATTAATCTAGTCACGTAATTCTCTATTTCACTATACTACAGCTCCGGAAAAAAATCAAGAGGCCGGTCTGGATTTTTCTTGAATCTTCATCTCTACATTACTTATTGAAAATGCTCTTAATGACAAAGAATGTAATGGAATTTGGTAGAAATGTTGTCAGTAGTTTGTAGAATAAAACCCAAAATGTTCATTCTACTCAAACATATGCCTATAAAGAGTAAAACAAGAGACACTGAACATTTGGAGTGGTCTCTTAATTTTGAGTTAGAATACACAGCCTAGGCTCTGTAAACGAGCACGTAAAATAAAGAGTAGAACAAGAGACACTGAACATTTGGAGTGGTCTCTTCATTTTTTCCAGAGCTGTATTAATATACAGATTATATATAATATATGTCTATCAAACCTGCCCTAAATATGTTAAATTAAGAGCCAGTAAAGCAAATATTTAATCTAGTCACATAATTGTCTATTCCACTCTACTAAGGCTTGTCTTCCAGGTTTAGAATATGACAGGAACACGATAAAGCGAGGAGCGGACTATCACTCCTGTTATCCTAGAGAAAGACTGTTATCCAGTAAGAGTGCCCATGGGCGAGTCAACTGCAGGTCCATCTGTGACAGTTATGGCTCCAGTGTGTGTGTGTGTGTGTGTGTGTGTGTGTGTGTGTGTGTGTGTGTGTGTGTGTGTGTTATTGCTTCCAGCCTGTTCTGACCTTTACCTCCATCAAAATGAGCCACTACTTTGTGCTAGACTTGGCGAGAGAGTCTTCAGCCTTCTCACATCTCTCTCTCTCTCTCTCTCTCTCTCTCTCTCTCTGCCTTTTCACATATCTGCTCGGGCTCTTGATAGATCGTAAACACATCTTCAACTTGATTTGTAGAGATGAAAAAAAGGCCATTTCACATTTCACACAGGCCACCAAAATCAGCCAGAAAGGCCTAAAAAACAAACCCAAAACAATGGCTTCGTTTACTTCTATGTGATGCAAAGAAAATCAGGTATTTTTCACAATCATGCCATCACTAGAAATAATTTAAAGTAGTGTGATTCGCTTTGAGATATCTCCAAAGCGACTAAATTAACATAAAATGGTTTAATTTAATAATCTCAAAAGAGCTAGATTTGGAAACCTTTAAGAAATATAGATTCTGGTAACACTATACAATAATGGTACATTATTAACTGTCAGTTAATGATTAGCATTAACTTACTTTTATGAGTAGTCAATGCTGAAAGGAATACTTCACCCATACGGAACCAGCGTTCTATCATTATAAAATCACTCTTATAATATAATGAATTAGGTTTTTCTTTCCTCAGTCTGCCCTCAGTCTTCCCTTGGCCCAGCTGTCCTGTTAATCCTAACCCTTACTGTGATGTCACAAGAAGGAAACTGTAGGGTTAAGACAGTGAGACCATAAAACACTCTTTCTGCCTTTTCTCAGGCTAGGATGAACCGATTTAATTTTTTTTTTGCACATTTATACTACATAGGATCTTAGAGTTCAATACACCTTCATATTCCAATCGGTGAAGTAGGTCTTTAACTAAGGATTATTTACCAAAGCATAGTTAATGCTTAACCAATCATCAACTAACCATTAATAACTAAGCATTAAGAGTTAGTTCATGCTTATTAATCATTAATTGTTACAACATTAACTAACAGTTTAACCCTTATTGTAAAGTGTTACCTTAACTCTTAACGATCACATGTTATTAATATTTGGGTATGAAATGTTTGAATTAAATTATCTATTAGTGATACATGTTGCAATGTTTCTTAAATCTGAGGAGAGACTGATCAGAGGTCTCACATTGTTTGTGTTTTGTATTTAAAGGTGCTCTGAGGAACTTTTAGTTTGCGTTGATTCTAGCGCCCCCCCCCCTTTGGATAAAAGCGGTAGTGTGTTTTTACCACGCCAGCTGTTGTTCCTGGGTGAGCGTAAACCCCATGACAAAGGCATTAAGAAAAACTATTAAAAAAATAGCATTCTTTGCACTGATGGTCTCGTTTGCTGTCACATGTAATTTATGATCATCAGAGGAAAAATGAGACTGTTTCAGAAATATTTAAAAGTTCCTCGTAGAGACTTTAAGGGAGTCCTCTATCCCCAACTAACATAATAATCATATATCACCTTCACCTAGCTTGTAGTATCACAAACAGTACAACACTGTCTGTACTTTTGCCTTTGGCGTGCGTCACTGTCCATGTATTTGGAAAATAATTACCTCATGTTTTGTAACGTGTTTTTTTTTCTTTTTTTAATCAGACATCCATCCAACTTTTGTTATGAAGTTTTCAGCTGTCTGTTTATCATCTCAGGTACAAAATTGCCGGAAAAAAAGTGGATCAAACCCTACATTTAAAATCATTTTAGACCCTTTAGTCTCGGGCTGTGCGTGGGTGATTTCATTACAAATTGAAGAGAAAGCTTAGTTTCCTATTCTACATTGAAAGGTAAGGGTCTGAGGAACAATTTTGGTTCAAGTGTCAAGAAACCTAAAGCTGGGGTATGTGATTTCTGATTGGTCAAAGTTAACATGAGTCTGTACACTTTGACCAATCAGAGCGAGGCTTCGATTCTCTGTTCTTATTGGCTGTTGGGACTGTCCATTCACTTTCACACCGACGTTGTTGGTGTGTAGATCGTGTCAGGGAGGGACCATAGGGGAGGGACCAAAGAGAACAAGTGGAGCGGTTGAGGTATTTGGATTTGAATCTCTATCCCAACTGCCATTTTCTCCCCAAATCCTCCACCCCAGCTTTAAAACCTTCTTCAAAAATTCATAATTTTGATTGTGGCCATTTTGGAAGATGGACGAAAAAAGAAAAATCTTGACACTCGAACTAAAATTGTTCTATGGACCCTTAACAAAAGGTTTGCATCAACTTGAAGCTATTGAGTGTCCCGGCATCACACTACTTATTTAAGCTTTTCAAACGGTGCAGGCAGCTCCAAATTGTTCCTAACGTACAGAACCATAGGCCTGGTTATAGTCTAAAAGGGTTTAAAGTGATTTTAAAGCAGGTCTGTGACTCCTGCGAAATCTTGGGTTTTGTTTACTTCTGGTATCTGTAAACGGCGGGTTCAGACTCCACCATATTTGCGCTTGTTAGATTTTTTTTTGATTTTTCAGATTTGATAGAAATTTAATTAAGTACGGGCCCTCAAGAATTGAGGGCCCGTACTTATTTTAACATTATTGATTTATGAGCGATAAATTGATGCTGTGGCTGGATTGAGAGCAATGGCCGAATACACATGACAACCACTCGCCATATTTCACGACATTTGTGATGTCATCGGGAAGGAGGCGCTAGGCAACCAGAATGTAAACAACAATGGCGGCATCTTAAGCAGTAGTAGTGGTAGTAATATTTTCCCACGTGACCGTCGCGATTAAAAATGAGCAGATGCCCTACGTCAGCACAATCAGCTGATATGGTTTGGTCTGAACTCTGGCGTTAGTGGAGGATGGTTTTTAGGAATTGCCTCTAAATGTTCTTTCACCAAGATTTAGGCTTTGTTTACTTGTTGCCTGTAAATGGGTTAAATTCTCATAACTGCAAATCAGTGACAAAAGTTGATTGCGCAATTATGTATCTTGAGTAAAACAATATTGTCCCGTTTGCAACCAATCTAGCAAACTTGAGAATTTACGGTTTGGGAGCTAGCTAGCGTGGAGAGCTAATTTTACTGACAAGCGCTTGGGGACTGGCCATCATACTGAAAGCTCAATTGTTCGACAAATTTACCAATTGGACTAAAAGACCATTGGTGCGATTGTCCGCTATTATCCCGAAAACAAAACCCGTAGTCCTAAAATGCTGCTAATTAAGTTAGAATTAATGCCACTGACATTGTTTAGTAAAAGCCTGTTGCGTCTGAAAGAATGGGCCCTTGGAATTATAGAATGGCAACCCCGCGCTAGGTTAGGGTCCAGCTTACCGATAGTATAGATAAACTAGCTGAGGCAATTACAAGTGTAGCCATACAAATATGTTAGCATTATAAACATCTTTTTATGTCTTAATTTGACCAAGATACCATTGAAAACATATATTTAAGCCTTCAGAAAGCGCTGTATTGCTCAGGTCGGCCAGGGGATTTAATTTATTTAGTTTTGGGTTATTTCACAGGCTTAAACGTCAGGGCTATGTCTTGGTGAAGAACTTGTTCCGATTTGTACATGAATCTGTTGGTTAACTGTCTAAGAATGATTGACTGATAGTTAGAAACTCGGAAAAAAGATTGTGTATTTGGAAAAGTGTGAGTCTTTGATAATATTCTGGTGAATGACTGTAGAGATTGAATGACTGTAGAGATTGAATGACTGTAGAGATTGGACATTTTTAACTCTTCTCAGTATTATGGAGAATTTTAATAGATAACATTACAGGCCTATATACCCTCTAGTCTCTTAAAATGCGACACCAAATCCTAAATTGTTGTTTTGATTATTCAAATATAGACTATAATGAGTTAAAGGTGCAGTGTGTAATATGACATCATCAAGAATGTTCTACAAAGTTCTAGAATGCAACGCTCCCTAGGTAACCCCACCCCTTTAGAATAATAACAGAAGCTACAGTGGCCTTCAAGGACAAGAACAATTTCACATTTTAAACAATGCACCTGATGACATTCCAACTATGACACTTTCAAGATGGCGGCACTAGCCCTTGGTCCAAAATATGCAGAAATATGGACATATATGAGACCCTTTCTAAGGGAAAAAATAAGAATTCAAAAAAATGTTTTTCAGCTATTATGCACTAAATTAAATGTACTTATGGATATTATAATTACTTTCTACAAAATCTGCTAGGAAATAAAACCCAAAATTCTACACACTGCACCTTTAAGGTATATGTCAAAATCAGGGAGTGTAGGCTACATTTGATAAGATTTGATTTATCTTTTGACCATAAAAACATTGTCACAGAGAAAAATACACTGAAAATTAATTTAAATTTTTAAACATTTTGATCTTTTTTTTTTTAAAGATTTTTATTTATTTATTTTGCTTTTTTTTTTTTTAAACTTTATTAGACATATTTGGAGAGACAGAGATTAAATGGGGCTTTAACCAATACACCACTCTCTCCCCCATATATTGATTTTTTTAACTAAAGTCGTCAACGGTTCAAGTTTTGAAAATGGACTGACGTTTTTACCAACTGTTGTGTGTTTCTGTTTTGAATTATTTTGTCCTTCAACCCTATGCAGCTACGTGTAAACCATAGATATAGATACATAGATGCCTCTTTCTGGCTTCTCGGATGCTTCTCGGACATCTATGTATTTATATATCTATGTGTGTTAACAAAAAAAAAAGAGGCAAAAACTTTACGGCCAACGCAAACATATTGACAGAACGTTCTTGTCTTTTCTGTGCGACAGTTATTCTCCGATTCGTTTTGTCTTGAGATGATTGAATAAATAATGTCCTATAAAACTGTCTGTGTTTCATTTTTGATTTATACTCATTTTGAATTAATTTGGTGTGTGGAGGGGCGCCACGAGGGCTTAAAGGTGCAGTGTGTAATATGACATCATCAAGAAAGTTCTACAAAGTTCTAGAATGAAACGCTCCCTGGGTAACCCCACCCCCTTTCGAATAATAACAGAAGCTACAGTGGCCTTCAAGGACAAGAACAATTCTAAATTTTAAACAATGCTCCTGATGACATTCCAACTATGACACTTTCAAGATGGCGGCACTAGGCCTTGCTCCAAAATAGGCAGAAATATGGATATATATGAGACCCTTTCTAAGGGAAAAATAAATAATTCAAAACATTTTTTCAGCTATTATGCACTAAATTAAATACTTAAAGAGCAACTTGCAGGTTAGAGACCCCAGTTAAACAGCATATAGGAAAAAAATTCAACTACTCGATTTAAAAAAAGATATTTAAAAATATACATCACAGTGGCTTCTGGAGCTATTTTTGTGCGAGAATTGTTCATCCGCATCTAAAAAAAGGCACAAGGCCGTGACGTCACGGGAGGGACTGCGGTCCATTCGAACAATAGAAATGAATGCGTTTTAGTGATATTTTGGACACGTGTAAAAATATATTCATGTGGATATGACGGGACACACACTTACAATTGTGATCCGTATATGTCTAAGAGAACAGGACAAGTCAAGGATCAGAAAATAAAACTAAATAATAACAGAAATATGGACGGGAGTGATGGCATGTTTACAGGCTGACTGTGACTTACTACTGAGCGTTAGCTAAGGTGCTGTGTCCACGTCGCGGCCAGACTACCACACGCCTACATTGTGATCACGTTGTAAATGGTTGCTATTGTTTCAGCAGTAAGTGAACTAGGGTTGTGTAGGTTATCTAACAATGACAGGAGTAGCCTATTGATACCTGTTATGAAACTATAGTCTCGGACTAATTGTAACTCCACATGCTGCTGCTCTAACGTTACCGCAGGAGAGAGAGCGGGCGGGCGAGCGAGAGAAAGAGAGCGAGTGATTTATCAGATTTGTTCTACAATAGGAATAAAAGCATTGAGGATCAAATTAAAGTAAATACAACATACAGTAAATTGATTATGACTATGGGTTATGACTTGTTAGCTAGTGGTTATGCTGCCAGCAATACATTATAACCACACGTTGCTTCTCTCACCATTGAAATTAGTATGCCGACTAACTTTGGAAGTTTTAAAACATTAGCAAACAAGACTTACAGATCATAGTTTCTGTGGGATGAATTTCTGACGGCTCCGTGTCCGGTCGGCCCTAGCTAGATCCTAGGTCTGTGTCCCACCGTGTGTCCAGCTGCGGCTCGGGACAGAGATTGTGAAGCAGCTCAGCTGTTTATTAAACCACGCAGGTCAGGTGTTGTATGGGTATCCCCTCCTCAACTTCACCGTGTCGCATAAATGGTAAATGGACTTGTATAGCGCAATATCTCCGTTTATCACAGACTCAAAGCGCTTTACATTGTTTTTGTACACATTCACCCAGTCACACACACATTCATACACCGATAGCAGCAGCTACCACGCAGGGTAGGCTTAGCACTAGGGTGCTAAGCTAACTAAGCTTACTATCGGGAGCAATTCAGGGTTCAGTGTCTTGCCCAGGGACACTTCGACATGTGGGGGGAGAGGGGATCGAACCTCCGACCCTGCACACCAGAGCCCCCCCACTCCCACTGCGCCCCCAGCCTCCTTCCTGTCTAAAATGATCTCCGTTTGTTTTGGGGGGGAGGGAGGGGGCTGCGGCAGCGATGTAGTCCCGTCTCTTCATGTCTAAACACACCCGGTGACTACAGCTAGCTAGGCTTATGTACTGTTACAGACACCGTGGACTACTTTTCCTCAAAGGCTGGAGTACACAATACTTCTCCATTATTTTAAAAATGCAATGTAAAACTACTAGAACAAAAAGGAACACACTAAATGACAACAGTTCAATTCACTACTACCTACTACTGTGCATTGGTTGAGGCTGTTAGGTTAGGTCAGGTTCTCACGACTCCCTCCCGTGACATATTCGAATGCTGTGAACTTTTTAGCAGCGTAGCTCAAAAACGCCACTTTTCTCTCAGAATTTACATATTTGTGTTTTGAAAAACGTATAAAATCCTTCATAGTCTTTTTGAATGGGCATGTCCAGAGTAGGTTATGAATCAATCTCGTTTTTTTTTTAACCTGCAAGTTGCTCTTTAAGTACTTATGGATATTATAATTACTTTCTACAAAATCTGCCAGGAAATAAAACCCAAAATTCTACACACTGCAGCTTTAAGTTAAGTTACTTTATTAGTCAATGGTTGGTTACATTGAAATTTGTCTTTTCCGTACATCCCCTCTCAAGTTCCCTCACTCCAGAGGGGGTCAGAGCGCAGGGTCAGCCATAGTACAGCGCCCCTGGAGCAGTTTGGGGTTAAGTGTCTTGCTCAAGGACACAATGGTAGAGATGGTGGGCACCGTGGATGTAATAGCAGCCACCAGTAGTTTTACTACTAACACCCCCCTGTCCGGTGCCGGGGATCCAAACCAGAGACCTCATGGTTACTGGGAGGAGGAACCAGAGACCTCATTGTTACTGGGAGAGAGGGGGGGAGGAACCAGAGACCTCATGGTTACTGGGAAGAGGAACCAGAGACCTCATGGTTACTGGGAGGAGGAACCAGAGACCTCATGGTTACTGGGAGGAGGAACCAGAGACCTCATGGTTACTGGGAGGAACCAG
>CM049414.1:27142500-27147500 GCA_026929865.2 Hyperoplus lanceolatus | reverse complement strand
ACATTAAGCATACAAGCACGCAAAGCAACCAAAGATGAAATCCTCCTGCAGATTGCTCACTGAATTCGCTGCTATAAGAATCTCATACTGAGCATAAACAGTAGAAACACCGGCTCCTAGATGCTGTAGAACTAACCCAGTGTTACATTAGAATTCCAAGTCATAAATGAACACTGAGCCCTCGCTATACAAGATGAAGCCAGCATTGTTATTTTCTGCTTAAAGCTGTGTGTAGAATTTTTTGTTTTATTTCCTAGCAGATTTTGTAGAAAATAATTATAATATCCATAAGTACGTTCAATTTAGTGCATAATAGCTGAATTCTTTTTTTAGAATTATTATTTTTTCCCTTACAAAAGGGTCTCATATGTCCATTATTTCTTTGGACCAAGGCCTAGTGCCGCCATTTTGGAAGTGTCATAATTGGAATGTCATCAGGTGCATTGTTTAACATTTAGAATTGTTCTTGTCCTTGAAGGCCACTGTAGCTTCTGTTATTATTCTCAAGGGTTGGGGTTACCCAGGGAGTGTTGCATTCTAGAACTTTCTAGAACTTACTTGATGATGTCATAGTATACACTGCACCTTTAAAGGAGTTGTAAGCAGAATTGTTCTTTTAGCTTAACTTCCTGTCAGTGACTGCAGTTAGCAGTCCCCTCCCTCGTCCCTACGTCACCACATTAAAGCACTGCGGTCTTCAAGCAGCGAGTTATCTAGCATCATCTCAGATCCATAAGTGTGATAAAACATGATAAAAACCATCAAAACAGACATTGGGAAGGATTTTTCCCGGCAGTGAGATCATGAGTGAGACGGGTGTCGGTTTGTAGCGTTCTCTCTTGTGATTGGATATAAATTTCGGGGTACGCCAAAAAGTTTATTTGCCGATTACATGCAGAGCAGCTGACTGAGAGATGGGCTTTATGAAACGTGCACATTATGTAAGTGATCACTGTATGAATAAAGAGCGATTTAACACTTATATTAACATAAATAAACCGCTTACTTCACCTTTAAATCTGTCTAGTTTTATTTCAAAATAAAACTTTGGCAAATGATTGTGGTTGTACAGCACAAATTATCTGGAATTTTACTGTTACAATCGTTTAGTTTTACAGCATCTAGGACACAGTGTTTATGCGGTTTATGGTCAGTATGTGGTATTCAAATGGCAGCAAACAACATATTTACTGTATTTTTGGCATATTAAAGCTGCAGTATTCCTTTAAGTTCTGGGGGAAAAGGATAACAATAAATCCTTTAAAGGTTCAGTGTGTAACTTTGTGTGTGTGTCAGAGAAGTGAAACATTTTGTAAGGTATATTCTCTTTATAACTGAATAAACAAACTTTCCTCACAGGGAAAATGTGATCCCTGGAACACTGTTTGAAGTTAGAAAGCTTCCTGAAAAGTTACTGTTTCACTGTTGTTGTTGTTTACAGCAGCAGGGCCCACAGTTTGGTTTACAAACATATTCTAGTCTTACGTTTGGTTCCAGGTTCCTCAAAATAATTTGATTTATGATGATAGAATTATTCAATACTAAGAATAACATGTAGAGTAAATATGTTTAGTAAACTAACTGCAGGCTCTGTGAATGTAAACAAATCCCCCTCCTCTGAAACTACACACTGACCCTTTAAACTACACACTGACCCTTTAAACTACATACTGACCCTTTAAGGTTTTTCGTCCACTGTAAACACGATTTGGAATATAAAGCATCTTTTTGTCTTTCCAAAAATAATTTTATGGAGATACTAAATCAAGCCTTTCTGGACACACACACACACACACACACACACACACACACACACACACATTCTGGACACACACACACACACACACACACACACACACACACACATTCTGGACACACACACACATTCTGGACACACACACACATTCTGGACACACACACACACATTCTGGACACACACACACACACACACACACACATTCTGGACACACACACACACACATTCTGGACACACACACACACATTCTGGACCGATTGTGACATAATTCTACAGTTTAAAATCTGTGTTGTACAATCCTATAAAAACAAATGTGTTGGCTGGTGGTTCAGGGCCAGACATCTGGGCAAAGAGTCAATTATGGTGAGTGAGTGAGTGAGTGAGTGAGTGAGTGAGTGAGTGAGTGAGTGAGTGAGTGAGTGAGTGAGTGAGTGAGTGAGTGAGAGAGAGAGAGACTGAGTGAGTGAGTGAGTGAGTGAGTGAGAGAGAGAGAGAGACTGAGTGAGTGAGTGAGTGAGTGAGTGAGTGAGTGAGTGAGTGAGTGAGTGAGAGAGAGAGAGACTGAGTGAGTGAGAGAGTGAGTGAGTGAGTGAGTGAGTGAGTGAGTGAGTGAGTGAGTGAGTGAGTGAGTGAGTGAGTGAGTGAGTGAGTGTTAAGACGATGAATAAGTGAATTAATCTGCTAGAGAGGAAAGAAAATAAAGAGAAAATAACATTGAAATACACTCGGAAAAAGAAAATAAAAATATGAGGGGCGTTGCGGCCTTCGTTGCAGTGGTCGCGGGTTCAAATCCGACCCGTGGACCTTTACTGCAGGTCATCCCCCCTCTCTCTCTCTCCCTCTCTCTCTCTCTCTCTCTCTCTCTCTCTCTCTCTGTCTCCCCATTTTCAACTCTGTCCTATCAAATAAAGCTTGAAAATGCAAAAAAAAAAAATCTTTAAAAAAAAAATATATATATAGGGGAAGGTGGGGTGATTTGTGCATTTTGGAAGTTGCAAAACCCCTTGTTTCTAGAAAACCGTGGAAGAAATTGGAAATGTGACCACATATTTAAGAAGAGCCATCCATTTGACTCATCCTGTAAAGAAGGGAGACACAAGGAATAAGATATAAGCACATTTAAGCTCAAAAAACTGTGTTTTGCCTTTCAAAGTAAAATTTCCATGATCAAGGTTTTTTGATTATTGTGTCTGAACAATTATAGACACGTTTGAAAACATTTGACACATGTTTTAGTGCTTTGGTATGCTACACTTTGAGTCTATATAGTTAGCACAATGTCAACCCTAAATTGCTGCATCATGCCTATTATCCAAAATTCTGGGGATGGGGTGATTTGTGCGCAAGGGCCTGGGTGAGTTATAAGTAAGTAAGTAAGTAAATGTATTTATAAAAGCACATTTATGACAGTTTGCACTGTCCAAAGTGCTGTACATAGTGCATTCAGTAGGTAAACAATGAAGGTAAAATAACAATAACCAAAATAAAAGACGTAAAGCCCATACATCCACATAAACACAGATAGTAGTGCAGAGGTAAGATAGTTAATGGGGAGGAAACACCAGGGTGTACATATGGGTTTTGAGCCTTGATTTAAAGGCAGAAATGTAGGGGGAATCACATTTGTCAGGTGGCAGTTGGTTCCACAAGCACGGAGCAACTAGTACAAAGTACATTTCTGAGAGTTGTGCCAGTGGCATGGCTGTATACGCTGGTCACCAAAAGAAAGTGATAGTCTACAGTAGCTCAGGAGAGAGTGACATCTCAATTCCACTTAACGACACCACTGATGAGAGTTCAGATGGCCAGAAAGATGATGATGGTGACTTTGTCATTGTGACACAATGACGCACAAATCACCCCACTACGTGGGGTGATTTGTGCGACAAGACAACTTTTTTTCCGAAAGCTATATTTCTTAAACAGTTTATTCCAGATCCAAAGTTTTTATTGCCAGGGATGCACAACATCCTGAAATATATGTACATATTTGAGTTGGAGACATAACTGTCAAGGCCTCACTTTAAAATCACTTTGAGTAAAAAGTTGCACAAATCACCCCACCTTCCCCTATATATATATATATATATGCAATAAAATGTGTATTCCACCAGCCTGTGAATCCAGACCTGCCACTAGGCGCTGCGCCTGTTGGTCAGGACACTCTCTGTTGACGCTCATTAAATATGCCAAGAAATTCTGAGCTACATTTCAATTGGTTCTATCTGATATGGGCGGGCCAGAGCCGTATATACGCAGACAGACAGGCAGACAGACAGACAGACAGACAGGCAGGCAGACAGACAGACAGACAGACAGACAGACAGACAGGCAGACAGACAGACAGACAGACAGACAGACAGACAGACAGAGAGGTAGAGCCCTTTCTATGGTGCTTTGGGGGCAGACGTAACCGGATGACGACAGTGACGTGCATGTGCCGTGATAGTAAACATCAAAGATGGCTGTGGATATGTTGTGTGAGTTTGAGACTGCTTTGGCCTCGACACTTTACGATTTGGAAGATGGCACTCAAATCTTTCATTAGCAAGTAAGATGAATGTTGGGGGAGCCCTTAGCTCAGTTGGTAGGGCGTCCCCCCCCCCCCATGGGCCTCGGCCAGCAGCAGACCCGGGTTCGATTCCAGCCCGCGGTCGTTCTCTGCATGTCACTCTCCTCTCTGCCCCATTTCAACTCTGTCTCCACACTATCAATAAAGCATAAAAATGCCAAAAAAAAAAATCTTAAAAAAAAAAAAAAAAAAGGTAAGAGGAATGTTCTGTTTTGACCCAGTGTTAATACACAGCCTAGGCTCTGTAAACAGGGTTAATACACAGCCCAGGCTCTGTAAACAGGGTTAATACTCAGCCTAGGCTCTGTAAACAGGGTTAATACTCAGCCTAGGCTCTGTAAACAGGGTTAATACACAGCCCAGGCTCTGTAAACGGGTTAATACACAGCCCAGGCTCTGTAAACAGGTTAATACACAGCCCAGGCTCTGTAAACGGGTTAATACACAGCCCAGGCTCTGTAAACAGGGTTAATACTCAGCCTAGGCTCTGTAAACAGGGTTAATACTCAGCCTAGGCTCTGTAAACAGGGTTAATACTCAGCCTAGGCTCTGTAAACAGGGTTAATACACAGCCTAGGCTCTGTAAACAGGGTTAATACTCAGCCTAGGCTCTGTAAACAGGGTTAATACACAGCCCAGGCTCTGTAAACAGGTTAATACACAGCCTAGGCT
>CM049414.1:27122500-27125000 GCA_026929865.2 Hyperoplus lanceolatus | reverse complement strand
AGCCAGTTCATTTATATATATATTATCTCTCTCTCTCTCTCTCTCTCTCTCTCTCTCTCTCTCTCTCTCTCTCCCCCTCTCTCTCTCTCTCTCTCTCTCTCTCTCTCTCTCTCTCTCTCTCTCTCTCTCTCTCTCTCTCTCTCTCTCTGTCCCTGTCCCTCTCTCTCTGTCCCTCTCTCTCTATCCCTCGCTCCGTTTCTCACTTGTCAAGTGTCGGTCTAGTAAAGCAAAAAAAATGCCAAAAATTAATCTTTAAAAAACTACATTTTCTTCTTCTCCCTCCTTATTTCCTGCAGTCAGCTGAGTTGTGTGTGTCTGTCTGTCTGTCTGTCTGTCTGTCTGTCTGTCTGTCTGTCTGTCTGTCTGTCTCACACTCTCTCTCTCTCTCATCACAAATGCCAACAAATGATCTTAGAAAAACAATATGTCTTCTGTCTAAAAAAAACTACATTTTCTTCTTCTCCCTCCTTATTTCCTGCAGTCAGCTGAGGTGTGGTGGCGAACCTCGTACGGAGCGGCAGGCCAGCTACCTGCAGAGCACCTCACACATCCGCCTGACGTCCATCAAAAAGACCCCCCACAACACGGCAACCGTCGCCTTAGCAACCAGCGCCAACGGCAACACCAACTCCAACAGACAAGAAGTAGCTCTGTGAAGATTGGAAGGAATTTTCTCTTTTTTTTTTTTGAGATTATTTTTTGTCATTTTCAAGCTTTGTTAGACAGTACAGAGTTGAAATGGAGAGAGAGAGAGAGAGAGAGAGAGAGAGAGAGAGAGAGAGAGAGAGAGAGAGAGAGAGAGAGAGAGAGAGAGGATGACCTGCAGTAAAGGTCCACGGGTCAGATTTGAACCCACGACTACTTCAAAGAAGGCTGTCCACTACACCACCGGAGCGCCCCGTTTGGAAGACATTTTAACACCAGGATTTGAATTGAATTTTTATTTATTTTTACTGTTTTTGTGTATTTTTCTCTGAAATGTTTGGAAGCGATGACACTACGATTTTTTTTTTTTTTTTTTTTTTTTTTTTTTTTTTTTTTGGGGGGGGGGGGGGGGCTTTTTTTTGGTTCTTTATTAGACAGTGTGGAGAGACAGAGATGAAATGTGAACACATCCGCCTCACATCCATCAAGAACCCCCCCCCCCCCACAACCCCCAGCAACCATCGCCTGACAACCAGCGCTAACGGCAACACCAACTCCAACAGACAAGGAGTGGCTCCGTGAAGTTTAGAAGAAATTTTGTTTTATTTATTATTTATTATTATTTAATTTTTTTTAATTTTTTTTTAATTTTTTTTGTGTATTTTACCTTGTGAAGTTTGGAGGACATGACACCAGGATTTTATTTTATTTTATTTTATTTTATTTTATTTTATTTTATTTTTTTATTGCTTTATTTGACCAACAGACAAGAAGTGGCTCGGTGAAGTTTAGGAGGAATTTTGACAGGAGGATTTAATTTTTTTTTTCTTTTTTTCTTTATGTATATTTATTTTTAAAACTTTTTTTTTGTATTTTTCCGTGTGAAGACCCGGGCTGGATTCTAACCCGGGTCTGCTGTGAAGAGGACAGACAGACAGACAGACAGACAGACAGACAGACAGACAGACAGACAGACAGACAGACAGACAGACAGACAGACAGACAGAGAGGGGAATGACATGACACCAGGATTTTATTGTAATTTTTAATTATTATTTTTTTGCTTTATTTTTTACTTTATTAGACAGTGTGTAGAGACAGAGATGAAATGTGTCAGAGAGGAGAATGACATGCAGAGAACGACCCGGGCTGGATTCTAACCCGGGTCTGCTGTGAAGAGGACAGACAGACAGACAGACAGACAGACAGAGAGAGGGGAATGACATACAGAGAACGACCCGGGCTGGATTCTAACCCGGGTCTGCTGTGAAGAGGACTGAGACTCTATATGGTACACGCTCTAATCCATCCACTACACCACACTTGGAACTCCCCAAAGTTTGAAGGCTTTTGACACTATGGACTGTCAGCTTTACTTGTGCTTACTGTGCAAAAAAAACAACGACATTGTATTCAACCCAACCGTGCAAAATGGACCTGACTTATATAGCGCTTTCTAGCCGATTTTCTCAGCCCCAAAGCGCTTTACATATCTTACCACATTCACCCATTCACACACATACACCGATGGTAGTAGCTGCCATGCAAGGCGCTCTCTGAACCATCGGAGGCAATGTGGGGTTCAGTGTCTCTTTGCCCAGGGGACACTTGGACATGTGGCGGGGAGGCGGGGGATCGAATAGTGCACCTTTACAGAATGCACAATATGGTACGGAGATGAATTATAGCTGCTACGAGGAACTTTTAAATATTTCTGAAACAGTCTAATCTTTCCTCTGATGA
The DNA here is from genome assembly GCA_026929865.2 of Hyperoplus lanceolatus. Taxonomy (NCBI): domain Eukaryota; kingdom Metazoa; phylum Chordata; class Actinopteri; order Uranoscopiformes; family Ammodytidae; genus Hyperoplus; species Hyperoplus lanceolatus. Next base: position 27,122,612 of record CM049414.1, on the reverse strand, counting down.
TCATAAATTACATGTAACAGCAAAACGAGACCATCAGTGCTAAAGAATGCTATTTTTATATAGTTTTTCTTAATGCCTTTGTCATGGGGTATACGCTCACCCAGGAACAACA
>CM049414.1:27105000-27110000 GCA_026929865.2 Hyperoplus lanceolatus | reverse complement strand
CGTTAGTAGGACTTTTAGTATGAGTAGGACGTTAGTAGGGCTTTAGTATGAGTAGGACGTTAGTAGGACTTTTAGTATGAGTAGGACGTTAGTAGGGCAGGACGTTAGTAGGGCTTTAGTATGAGTAGGACGTTAGTAGGGCTTTTAGTATGAGTAGGACGTTAGTAGGGCTTTTAGTATGAGTAGGACGTCAGTAGGGCTTTTAGTATGAGTAGGACGTCAGTAGGGCTTTTAGTATGAGTAGGACGTCAGTAGGGCTTTAGTATGAGTAGGACGTCAGTAGGGCTTTTAGTATGAGTAGGACGTCAGTAGGGCTTTAGTATGAGTAGGACCTTAGTAGGGCTTTTAGTATGAGTAGGACCTTAGTAGGGCTTTTAGTATGAGTAGGACCTTAGTAGGGCTTTTAGTATGAGTAGGACGTTAGTAGGGCTTTTAGTATGAGTAGGACGTTAGTAGGACTTTTAGTATGAGTAGGACGTTAGTAGGGCTTTAGTATGAGTAGGACGTTAGTAGGACTTTTAGTATGAGTAGGACGTTAGTAGGGCTTTTAGTATGAGTAGGACGTTAGTAGGACTTTTAGTATGAGTAGGACGTTAGTAGGGCTTTTAGTATGAGTAGGACGTTAGTAGGGCTTTTAGTATGAGTAGGACGTTAGTAGGGCTTTTAGTATGAGTAGGACGTTAGTAGGGCTTTTAGTATGAGTAGGACGTTAGTAGGGCTTTTAGTATGAGTAGGACGTTAGTAGGGCTTTAGTATGAGTAGGACCTTAGTAGGGCTTTTAGTATGAGTAGGACGTTAGTAGGACTTTTAGTATGAGTAGGACGTTAGTAGGGCTTTTAGTATGAGTAGGACGTTAGTAGGACTTTTAGTATGAGTAGGACGTTAGTAGGGCTCAACCTGTGAATTTACAGAAGCGACGGTGGCCTTCAAGGACAAGAAGCTATAGTTACTAAAGATGGCATCATCCACCACTGCCTCAAGTCTTTCCACAAGTCTTTCTTTTGCTACTGTGTCTAGCATTTGGGTCCGGCTTGCTTGCTTGCCTGCCTGCCTGCCTGCCTGCCTGCCTGCCTGTCTGTCTGCTTGCCTGTCTGCCTGCCTGCCTGCCTGCCTGCCTGCCTGCCTGCCTGCCTGCCTGCCTGCCTGCCTGTCTGTCTGCTTGCCTGTCTGCCTGCCTGTCTGCCTGCCTGCCTGCCTGCCTGCCTGCCTGCCTGCCTGCCTGCCTGCCTGCCTGTCTGCCTGCTTGCCTGCCTGCCTGCCTGCTTGCCTGCCTGCCTGCCTGCCTGCCTGTCTGTCTGCTTGCCTGTCTGCCTGCCTGCCTGCCTGCCTGTCTGTCTGTCTGCCTGCCTGCCTGCCTGCCTGTCTGTCTGTCTGCCTGCCTGTCTGCCTGCTTGCTTGCTTGCCTGTCTGTCTGTCTGCCTGCCTGCCTGTCTGTCTGCTTGCCTGTCTGCCTGCCTGCCTGCCTGCCTGTCTGCCTGCCTGCCTGCCTGCCTGTCTGTCTGTCTGCCTGCCTGCCTGCCTGCCTGCCTGCCTGCCTGTCTGCCTGCTTGCTTGCTTGCCTGTCTGTCTGTCTGCCTGCCTGCCTGTCTGTCTGCTTGCCTGTCTGCCTGCCTGCCTGCCTGCCTGCCTGCCTGTCTGTCTGCCTGCCTGTCTGCCTGCTTGCTTGCTTGCTTGCTTGCCTGTCTGTCTGCTTGCCTGTCTGTCTGTCTGCCTGCCTGTCTGCCTGCCTGCCTGTCTGTCTGCCTGCCTGCCTGCCTGCCTGTCTGCCTGCCTGCCTGCCTGCCTTTCTGCCTGTCTGCCTGCCTGCCTGCCTGCCTTTCTGCCTGCCTGCCTGTCTGCCTGCCTGTCTGTCTGCCTGCCTGTCTGTCTGCCTGTCTGTCTGTCTGCCTGCCTGTCTGTCTGCCTGTCTGTCTGACTGTCAATATCAAGTGATGAAGTGAAGACAATCAACATGTTTGAGACTGAACATTTCATTGAATATTGCCTGTGGCTGGAATGATGGTCGAGGGGGAAAATAAATGTGTATTTGTGTGTGAGGGTTGTTATGTGTGAGTCACCTGTGTGTAATCTTCTCACTTCTTTATGTGTGTGTGTGTGTGTGTGTGTGTGTGTGTGTGTGTGTGTGTGTGTGTGTGTGTGTGTGTGTGTGTGTGTGTGTGTGTGTGTGTGTGTGTGTGTGTGTGTGTGTGTGTGTGTGTCTCTGCTATCAGAGCTGACCAGACCGAACACAAACTCCAATCATCATCTATTATCCCCACGCACACTGCCTCCTGCTGAAACCATTTCCCAGTTTTATATCTTGTGTGTCTCTACACTCCTTACTCATGGACACACACACACACACACACACACACACACACACACACACCTCTCTCTAACACACAAACACACACACACGCACACACACACAAAGACACACACGCGCACACACACACACACACACACAACCTTCTGCTGAGACTATTTCCCAGTTTTATATCTTGTGTGTCTCTACACTCCTTACTCATGGACACACACACACACACACACACACACACACACAGAAAGACACACACACACACACACACACACACACACACACACACACACACAGACAGACGTGCACACACACACACACACACACACACACACACGAAAACGCTTCATCACTGAGTGTGAGAGCAATAAAGCAGACTATAGAAATAAATACAATGACCTTTGATTCGATTATATTCAATAAACTGGAACACACACACACACACACACACACACACACACAGACTCAGAGGCGCACACACACACACACACACACACACACACACACACACACACACACACACACACACACACACACACACACACACACACACACACACACACACACACACACACACACACACACACACACACACACACACACACACACACACACACACACACACACACACACACACACAGACTCAGAGGCCACACACACACACACACACACACACACACACACACACACACACACACACGTAACGTCCAGTCCCATTTGCCAGGTGTCCCATTAGAGCTCCAATTGTAACAGACATGTCATGAATATATTTGAATATAAATAGTGTGAAAAATCCCTGATTCATTGTGGCCATATTTAGGAAATTATGTGTGTGTGTGTGTGTGTGTGTGTGTGTGTGTGTGTGTGTGTGTGTGTGTGTGTGTGTGTGTGTGTGTGTGTGTGTGTGTGTGTGTGTGTGTGTGTGTGTGTGTGTGTGTGTGTGTGTGTGTGTGTGTGTGTGTGTGTGTGTGTGTGTGTGTGTGTGTGTGTGTGTGTGTGTGTGTGTGTGTGTGTGTGTGTGTGTGTGTGTGTGTGTGTGTGTGTGTGTGTGTGTGTGTGCCTGTCTGTCTGTGTGTGTGTGTGTGTGTGTGTGTGTGTGTGTGTGTGTGTGTGTGTGTGTGTGTGTGTGTGTGTGTGTGTGTATGATAGTGTGTGATAGTGTGTGTGTGTGTGTGTGTGTGCGTCATCCATCAAGTACATTGCTATTGGCAGATTGAATGTGTGCGCCTCAACGAAGATTAAGCACCAAGATTCTGGAGAACGCTTGTTGTCTAAATCAGTGAATATCTCCTCATGATCCGCTACCCGTCTGTACTGTGTGTGCTGAAAATAAACCCCAGTGTTAAAGCTGCAGTGTCTAGAATTTTGGGTTTTATTTCCTAGCAGATTTTGTAGAAAGTAATTATAATATCCATAAGTACATTTAATTTAGTGCATAATAGCTGAAAAAATGTTTTGAATTATTATTTTTTCCCTTAGAAAGGGTCTCATATATGTCTATCTTTGAGGAAGAGGAAGAGGAAACCCAATAGCGAAAAACACACACACACACACACACACACACACACACACACACACACACACACACACACACACACACACACACACACACACACACACACACTGAGACTTTTGGTTAAAAGAAAGTGTGAGGAAACTGTATTGAATTTGTCCAGGTGAAAATTAGTACCACAAGAGAAAACCCAAGAAAACACACACACACCACACACACACAAAAAACACAACCAGCACACTAGCACCACACACACACACACACACACACACCAAACACACACACACACACACACACACACACACACACACACACACACAAAGAAACGCACACAGACACACTTACACACACACACACACATAAAGAAACGCACACAGACACACTTACTCACACACACACACACACACACACACACACACACACACACACACACACACACACACACACACACACACATAAAGAAACGCACCCAGACACACTTACTCACTCACACACACACAACACACACACACACACACACACAGAACAGGAAATGGAAGGGAGTGTTAATTGGAAGATGGATTTTATGTGTTAAAACTTGATAGCGACAGACGGAGAAATTTTTCACACCCCACACACACACACACACACACACACACACACACACACACACACACACACACACACACACACACACATAATGATACACTTTTCACACTTTGGATTTCAAAGTAAAAGCTTTTTATCAAAGTCTCTGTCATGTTCTTCTTATGAATCTTCACAAAGTAAAAGTCAAAACCCAGTCTCACAGTGAAATGTAAAATAGCAACGTTGGTCCACAGCGCACAATGTAGAGGTTTCACAATAAAGGCCTTGAAATTGTGAACTACCTACATGTGTTCCCCCTGTTCATTTCTAATGGACAGCGTACATGTCACGTGACTTTCAAGTCCTCCCGGCCGAAACGAAACCCAAGCTGTGACCGCCATTGCCCCAGCTTTCATTCTGCAGATTTCTAAGATGTGTAAGCTCTTAAATGGGTTTTTGATGACATTGTTAGTGAGAAATGTGTGTCTTACTCTCACAACCTTCACTCAGTGAATGTACACGATGTAGTTTGATGGTTATCACGAATATTATTCTGGACATCGCCAAGAAAATGTAGAAATACAACATTTGTTTCGGGTTGATATACTGGTTGCTATGCTGTTG
>CM049414.1:27087500-27090000 GCA_026929865.2 Hyperoplus lanceolatus | reverse complement strand
CTTCGTCGATGTGACGTCACTTCACGTGCGCACTGGATTGTGGGTCAGAATCGCCCCTAATAGGATGCAGTTTTCAACACTAACAATCTTGGCCGCATGAAGTAGGACATCCGGGTACTTCTAACCATCCTAAATCTGGCCACAAGAATCGGGACATCCTAAATCTTTTTTCTACCAAACTATATAGTAGAAAGTATGCGATTCGGAATGCAACCATTGTTATTTGGGGGGTAAAATGAATGTTAAAGGTGCAGTGTGTAATATGACATCATCAAGAAAGTTCTACAAAGTTCTAGAATGCAACGCTCCCTGGGTAACCCCAACCCTTTAGAATAATAACAGAAGCTACAGTGGCCTTCAAGGACAAGAACAATTCTACATTTTAAACAATGCACCTGATGACATTCCAACTATGACACTTTCAAGATGGACATATATGAGACCCTTTCTAAGGGAAAAAAAAAATTCAAAACATTTTTTCAGCTATTATGCACTAAATGAAATGTACTTATGGATATTATAATTACTTTCTACAAAATCTGCTAGGAAATAAAACCCAAAATTCTACACACTGCAGCTCTAAAATGTGTATGAAATATATGTCTGTGGGTTGCCAGGGCCTTTAAGTTTGAAATGCGATTCAAGGTGCAGTCAGTGACTCTGGAGAAATCTTGTTGTCAAAATGAATATAAGTCAAAATCAGTGAATATCTCCTCATGATCTGCTGATAGTACTATGTTTGCGCTGAAGATAAATACACAGCCTAGGCTCTGTAAACTGGTGTTTAAAGTAGAGGCCACCGTAAATAGCAACATGCCTGTTTACAGAGCCTAGGCTGTGTATTAACACTGGCATTTTTTTCAGGGCACACACAGTACAGACAGGTAGTGGATCATGAGGAGATATTCACACAATACAGACAGGTAGCGAATCATGAGGAGATATTCACTCAGTACAGACAGGTAGTGGATCATGAGGAGACAGACACACAGTACAGACAGGTAGTGGATCATGAGGAGATATTCACACAGTACAGACAGGTAGCGGATCATGAGGAGACAGACACACAGTACAGACAGGTAGTGGATCATGAGGAGATGTTCACACAGTACAGACAGACAGACAGACAGACAGACAGACAGACAGACAGGTAGCGGATCATGAGGAGATATTCACTGATTTTGACAGCAAGGGATTTTGACAACAAGCGTTCTCCAGAATCACTGACTACACCTTTAACCCTCTGAGGTCTAGGGGTATTTTCTCCGATTTTACATACTTCTATAAATACCTATTTCAAATGTGCAAGAAGATGAATTATACCAAAGTGTTTTATCTGGAAATGTTCAGAACACATTAGGCCTTTGTCTTCTGAGGTCTACTTATGTCCTAGACCATTGTGTCTATAAATAATTGGCTTAAAAGCTGAAAAATGTATTGCGATTTTTGAAAAACCTGGACATTTTTGTGAAAGAAGAACCTTTAGTCATCCTGTTGTGTTGTTTTGGCTCTTGAAGTTGCTTCTCCTAAGCCTTAGCTTCAACAATGCAGTGGAAATTTTCCAAAACACAGTAGGGGAGTGCACACAACATGACTAATATGAAATTTGGTCCAGACGCTTTTTGGTAGAAATGTTGTCTCTACGACGTCATTGAAAATGAGGGTCACCCCTCAATTGGTCTCTCGAGGATAAATAAAAGTTAAATGAAATGAAATGAAATGAAAACTTTCAAAAACATTAGGAAATTAGACTGAATGAAGACTTTGGACCACATATGATGATTCATGGGATGTACACTAATAAAAGAGGAAGCATCACAAAACATTTTTCAAACAAACCATTAAGTAAATATAAAAACAATAATAACAAACTACTTTCACACTATGTATATACTCTATGCACTATTTACAAGCTAAGTGGTAGCTGGGGAGCTTCTGGGTCTTGCTTCTCACGGTGTTTTCTAAGCCTGTAAGGGACTGACAGTATCACGAGAACATTCCCCGGAAACAGGAGAGCCTCTTGTTTGAGATGATTTTTTAATTTTATTTTTCAACCATATCTTCAGGGAGATATTCATAAACATATGCACGCATGAATAGACCTCAGAGGGTTAACCAACACACAAACACACACGCGCACACACACACACACACACACACACACACCGTTAACTGCTTCTTGAATAAATGATTAGCTGTAGTGAAGAGGTGACATCTGTTGCTCTCAAGAACAAGAGGGAATATGTTTGCATGTGTTTGAAGGTGTGTATCGTTTTTCAAGTGTGTGTGTGTGTGTGTGTGAGAGTGAGTGAGTGAGTCAGTGAGTGAGTGAGTGAGTGAGCGAGCGAGCGAGCGAGCGAGCGTGTGTACGGTGAGTCTGTATGTGAGTGAGTGCGTGCGTGCGTGCGAGTGAGTGAGTGAGTGAGTGAACGAGCGTGCGTGCGTGTGTGTGTGTGCGAGTGAATGAGCATGTGTGTGTGTGTGTGAGCGTGTGTGTGTG
>CM049414.1:27070000-27082500 GCA_026929865.2 Hyperoplus lanceolatus | reverse complement strand
ATATTCCCACCGGTGAAGTAGGGCTTTAAGGGCTGAGCGAGGTCTGTTGGGTCTAAAGTCAGAGTTTTCAGTATCACGAAAGGTGGCTCTCTTTCTACCTGGCTAGATCACCGTGGTAACAGAGGCTGCACGGCTAACCTGCTCAGACCAGTTTTTGTTCCAGAGTTTGAGCTTAAATTCGGCTCTTAGAGCGCTGCCCTTTAAGGAAACTACACCTTTTGAAATCCTGCGGACCTGACTATAATGTCTGAGCGATACTTCTCACTCAGTAAACTAGTTAAATCAGTAAACGTATTGATCAGTAAGTTAATGAACGAAACGAAGCCGTGACATAAGGCTTACAGCAGAGTGAACTGTAACATCGCGCTGCGGCTTTTTGCCTCATGCATACAGTTATTGATGCAGAACATGTTAAATAGCCTAGACCTACTCTACTGTATGCAGCGCCATGCTCTCACCTCAAATGATTTTACCTGGCGATCTACACACACTGGCTCTTAATGAAGCGTTCTATAAAATCACAGGCTGCAACATTATTTCACTGTAGGCTTCTTTCTTTTCATCAGTAGCGATTACAGTTGGGACGTGACAGGTGACAGGTGTCACAGTTCGGACATCGCTGCAGACTCGCAGGTTAAGCTTCTCATTAGATCCATATTTGTCCGAAAAATCCAGACTGCAGGTTTTTTAATGTAGGCCTATTGGTATTTGTAAGATTCAAATAAAAGACTAATAGTCTAAATCTAAATTGTATTCATTATGATGTGGCCCAAAACTAAAGTCATTTTCCATAGGCTGTTCATGTGGGGACAGTGTCAGACTTAAATTACATTCTTAAGTGTGGGACTATAGTGCTATAAATATAGCAAAGTAGCCTATACATATATTAGGCTAAATGGTATAGTGTTTAAACTTTTTTTTAACTAAATACATCTTCACCTCATCACTTGATATTGTGGAAAGATTTGAGGCAGTGGTGGATGATGCCATCCTTAGTAACTGTAGCTTCTTGTCCTTGAAGGCCACCGTAGCTCCTGTAAATTCTCCCAAAGGAAAGGGTTAGCAAGGGAGCGTTGACATCTAGAATCTCACCACTAGATTTATTAAATGTTGAGATTTATTTTGATGAAAAAAATTACTTTCGAATTTGATTTGTCAAAACTTTTTATGCATAATCACGAGTTCTACTTTTAGACCTCGTAAAAAGTCGACTGTGCACTCTCTCTTAAAGCTGCAGTGTGTAGAATTTTGGGTTTTATTTCCTAGCAGATTTTGTAGAAAGTAATTAAAATATCCATAAGTACATTTAATTTAGTGCATAATTGCTGAAAAAATGTTTTGAATTATTATTTTTTCCCTTAGAAAGGGTCTCATATATGTCCATATTTCTGCATATTTTGGACCAAGGCCTAGTGCCGCCATCTTGAAAGTGTCATAGTTGGAATGTAATCAGGTGCATTGTTTAACATTTAGAATTGTTCTTGTCCTTGAAGGCCACTGTAGCTTCTGTTATTATTCTAAAGGGTTGGGGTTACCCAGGGAGCGTTGCATTCTAGAACTTTCTAGAACTTTCTTGATGATGTCATATTACACACTGCACCTTTAAATCCGAGTTCAACGTTTCATTGTTTTATAATGTCACGTTACGCACTGCGAGAACGATCGGCAAGATAAATAAATCATTTCCATGCTGGCAGCATTCCACTCTCTCCTTATTTGCAGTAAGAGTTTTTTTCGGCTCTCTGCTTTCTGCTGTAATAATTCAGACTGACAAACTCTTCCTCTTGAGTGAAGTTGGCGACACACTTTTGTTTTACTCAGCTGCTCGCAATCAGTCCGTTTGTGTAAAGTTAGCGGCACAAGGGTTGCGTTCCAAATCGCATACTTTCTACTATATAGTATGTACAAAAAAGATTTAGGATGTCCCGATTCTTGTGTTCTACTTCATCCAGCCAAGATTGTTAGTGTTGAAAACTGCATCCTATTTGGGCGATTCTGACCCACAATCCATTGCGCACGAGAAGTGACGTCACATCGACGAAGCCCCCATATGAAAACAAACGGGGATGAGACGGATATAAAAGCAAGAGGCAAGATCAAGGCGCAATGTTATGATGAAATAAGAGAGTAAAGTATGTCCCAATAGTATGCCTACTGCATCCTAACTAGATTATTTGTATCGTCGGATGTAGTATGTAGAATAGAAAAAAGAAAGAGGAGGAGATTCGGAATGCAACCAAGATCAGTCCAGTCTGTGCGGGAGCAGAGTCAAATGACGGCCAAACGCCCCCTCTCATGGGGACGCGCACAGAGCCTGAAGCTGAAACCCTCGTTCAACATAAGAGGTTGATAACTGCCTTCGTGATACCGGTTAGCTCTGAGCGAGGGTGTGTGTTATGTTGAACCAGATCAAGAAAAGAGAGCCGGGCTCTGTTGAGTTTGCTTTGTAGTATACCCCACAGGTCGGCTCTTTCTCTTCAGAGGTGATTTGGTTTTATCTTATAATCCTGTGTGTGTGTGTGTGTGTGTGTGTGTGTGTGTGTGTGTGTGTGTGTGTGTGTGTGTGTGTGTGTGTGTGTGTGTGTGTGTGTGTGTGTGTGTGTGTGTGTGTGTGTGTGTGTGTGTGTGTGTGGTGTGTGTGTGTGTGTGTGTCTGTCTGTCTGTCTGTATGTGTGTTTCTGTCTGTCTGTCTGGGTATGCGTGTGAGTGTGTGTTTTTCTGTACGTGTGTGTCTGTGTGTGTGTCCGTCTGTCTGTCTGTCTGTCTGTCTGTCTGTCTGTCTGTCTGTCTGTCTGCCTGCTTGCCTGCCTACGTGCCTGCCTACTTGCCTGCCTGCCTGCCTGTCTGTCTGCCTGTCTGTCTGTCTGTGGCGTCCTTGTCATTATGCCCCGAGGCAGTTCTGAGTTTTAAGTGAAAAATTATCTTTCAAATATCAATAAGTCAAGTTATTTATTGCAAATTAATTCAACCATCTCACATTAGGATTTTATGAAGACATTATATATCTGAATAGACGGCGATTTTAATGTCAATACTTGACTTAAAGGTGCAGTGTGTAATATGACATCATCAAGTAAGTTCTACAAAGTTCTAGAATGCAAGGCTCCCTGGGTAACCCCAACCCTTTAGAATGATAACAGAAGCTACAGTGGCCTTCAAGGACAAGAACAATTCTACATTTTAAACAATGCACCTGATGACATTCCAACTATGACACTTTCAAGATGGCGGCAATAGGTCTTGGTCCAAAACGTGCAGAAATATGGACATATATGAGACCCTTTCTAAGGGAAAAATAACATAACACAAAAAAAAAATTTTTCAGCTATTATGCACTACATTAAATGTACTTATGGATATTATAATTACTTTCTACAAAATCTGCTAGGAAATAAAACCCAAAATTCTACACACTGCAGCTTTAACAGAAAGTGCACAGTCGACTTTTTACGAGGTCTAAAAGTAGAACTCGTGATTATGCATAAAAAGTTTTGACAAATAAAATTCGAAAGTAATTTTTTTCATTAAAATAAATCTCAACATTTAATAAATCTAGTGGTGAGATTCTAGATGTCAGCGCTCCCTTGCTAACCCTTTCCTTTGGGAGAATTTACAGAAGCTACGGTGGCCTTCAAGGACAAGAAGCTATAGTTACTAAAGATGGCATCATCCACCACTGCCTCAAGTCTTTCCACAATATCAAGTGATGAGGTGAAGATGTATTTAGTTATTTATTCTATAGTACTTCTTCTTCTTCTTGGTCTTCCAACAGGTGCATTTCCCCAGGACGCCCACTATATATAAAAACGTGTGTAAGGCCGTTAAGTTTGTCTGTTCTGTGCTACTGTAGAAACAGTGGCTTGAAAAAGTATTCATACCCCTTGAGCTTTCCCACATTTTGTCACATTTTGTTACAACCACACACGTAAATTTATTTTATTGGGATTTCATGTGATAGACCAACACACAGTGACCAACACACAGTGATAGACCAACACACAGTGAGAGACCAACACACAGTGAGAGACCAACACACGGTGATACACCAACACACAGTGATAGACCAACACACAGTGATAGACCAACACACAGTGATACACCAACTCACAGTGATAGACCAACACACAGTGATACACCAACACACAGTGACCAACACACAGTGATACACCAACACACAGTGAGAGACCAACACACAGTGATAGACCAACACACAGTGATACACCAACACACAGTGATACACCAACACACAGTGATACACCAACACACAGTGAGAGACCAACACACAGTGATACACCAACACACAGTGATACACCAACACACAGTGAGAGACCAACACACAGTGATACACCAACACACAGTGATACACCAACACACAGTGAGAGACCAACACACAGTGAGAGACCAACACACAGCGATAGACCAACACACAGTGATACACCAACACACAGTGAGAGACCAACACACAGTGATACACCAACACACGGTGATACACCAACACACAGTGATAGACCAACACACAGTGATACACCAACACACAGTGAGAGACCAACACACAGTGATACACCAACACACGGTGATACACCAACACACAGTGATACACCAACACACGGTGATACACCAACACACAGTGAGAGACCAACACACAGTGATACACCAACTCACAGTGATAGAACCAACACACAGTGATACACCAACACACAGTGACCAACACACAGTGATACACCAACACACAGTGAGAGACCAACACACAGTGATAGACCAACACACAGTGAGAGACCAACACACAGTGATAGACCAACACACAGTGATACACCAACACACAGTGATACACCAACACACAGTGATACACCAACACACAGTGAGAGACCAACACACAGTGATACACCAACACACAGTGATACACCAACACACAGTGAGAGACCAACACACAGTGATACACCAACACACAGTGAGAGACCAACACACAGTGAGAGACCAACACACAGTGAGAGACCAACACACAGCGATAGACCAACACACAGTGATACACCAACACACAGTGATAGACCAACACACAGTGATACACCAACACACAGTGAGAGACCAACACACAGTGATACACCAACACACAGTGATACACCAACACACAGTGAGAGACCAACACACAGTGATACACCAACACACAGTGAGAGACCAACACACAGTGATACACCAACACACAGTGATACATCAACACACAGTGATAGACCAACACACAGTGATACACCAACACACAGTGAGAGACCAACACACAGTGATCCACCAACACACAGTGAGAGACCAACACACAGTGATACACCAACACACAGTGAGAGACCAACACACAGTGATACACCAACACACAGTGATACACCAACACACAGTGATACACCAACACACAGTGAGAGACCAACACACAGTGATACACCAACACACAGTGATACACCAACACACAGTGATACACCAACACACAGTGAGAGACCAACACACAGTGATACACCAACACACAGTGATACACCAACACACAGTGATACACCAACACACAGTGAGAGACCAACACACAGTGATACACCAACACACAGTGAGAGACCAACACAGTGAGAGACCAACACACAGTGATACACCAACACACAGTGATACACCAACACACAGTGAGAGACCAACACACAGTGATACACCAACACACAGTGATACACCAACACACAGTGATACACCAACACACAGTGAGAGACCAACACAGTGATACACCAACACACAGTGATACACCAACACACAGTGAGAGACCAACACAGTGAGAGACCAACACACAGTGATACACCAACACACAGTGAGAGACCAACACACAGTGATACACCAACACACAGTGATACACCAACACACAGTGATAGACCAACACACAGTGATACACCAACACACAGTGATACACCAACACACAGTGATACACCAACACACAGTGATACACCAACACACAGTGAGAGACCAACACACAGTGAGAGACCAACACACAGTGATACACCAACACACAGTGAGAGACCAACACACAGTGATACACCAACACACAGTGAGAGACCAACACACAGTGATACACCAACACACAGTGATACACCAACACACAGTGATACACCAACACACAGTGAGAGACCAACACACAGTGTTAGACCAACACACAGTGATACACCAACACACAGTGAGAGACCAACACACAGTGATACACCAACACACAGTGATACACCAACACACAGTGAGAGACCAACACACAGTGAGAGACCAACACAGTGAGAGACCAACACACAGTGATACACCAACACACAGTGAGAGACCAACACAGTGAGAGACCAACACACAGTGATACACCAACACACAGTGAGAGACCAACACACAGTGATACACCAACACACAGTGATACACCAACACACAGTGATACACCAACACACAGTGATAGACCAACACACAGTGATACACCAACACACAGTGAGAGACCAACACACAGTGATACACCAACACACAGTGATACACCAACACACAGTGAGAGACCAACACACAGTGAGAGACCAACACAGTGAGAGACCAACACACAGTGATACATAGGGATGGGAATCGAGAACCGGTTCTTGTTCAGACCCGGTTCCGAGTCAACCAATTCCTTGGAATCGTTAACATGCCTGCTTAACGATGCCGCTTATCGGTTCCGCTCGTAGCAAATGCGTCATGACTTCAGACACGTGCTGCTTTGTTTTGGATCAGAACGCAGCAAACATGACGTCGAGGCAGAAGCGCTCTAAAGTGTGGTTGTATTACACATGAAAAGGCAACAATACTAAAGTTTCCATTTCATCAAATGACTCGTGCACAAGCAAGCGCGCAGACTGCGATCCTGACGGTTGAACGTTTAAACGTCCGCTGCCTTACTCGGCACCAGAATTGCCCATCACTTGGATTTGAACATACAATGTAGGCTATATGAATTAATGTGTGTGTAAGCCTAGGTGTGGGAAAGTGAAAGAGGGAGATACATAAAAAGGCGAGAGCAGCATACAGACAGGAAAAAAGGATTTCTTATTCGCTTCCAAAGGCCCGCTGTTTACTCTCGTTCAACAGCTGTTAAATGCCTCCTTGAAGCACGGCAGTGGGGACGAACGCAAAACAACACACAGCGGGACTCGGCGGTCCGGTGGTAAGGAAACTTTAACAATACGCTTTATAAAGACAGTAAGACACACTTAAAATAACGCTCTCTGCCCGATACAAAAAGCTCTGCCTTAGATTACTTGAGCGATCAATGTGTATAAAACCATCCGCTACGTGTCAGATGAAGGGACATTATATTAGCCTAATAAACAGCGCGGTGAACATAACAGCGTACATTGTAAAGCTGAGATGGAGCGGTGACTCCTTGTCGTTGGCGTGGTGAAGAATAAGCAAAGCGATACATTCTCTTAAAGCCTTAATGGCGTATTTATTCTCTTCTTGAGTAGCCTACATGACTGTCTACTGTGCAGTCGTGACAGTTTGACCTGAGGCGTTAACATAGTGACATCATCACGTTGGCCTTTCAGAGTAAGGGCGCAATCATATAATAACACTTAACATACATTAAAGATCTCGTATCCTTCCTGAGAGGGCAAACATGATAATTGTTCTGCATAAAAAGAGTTGGTATTATCTTTTCAAAAGACTTATTTGTATTTGTTCTGTCAGTTGAATTTTGTTTCAAGTGCCAATGAGCACTGTTAATATTCCAAAAGGCACAAGCTCTTCCTTGACTGTTTTAAGTATGTGTTTTTAGTTTGTAGGGCACATAAGGGCATTTGGGCTTAAAAACCAAAAAAAAAATTGTCTGGACCAATTAATGTGAAAATTGACAATTTCCTAATCCCAAAGTAGCTTGATAATCTTTCAATGCATACACTAGACACTTCTGATCAGATATTAAAGAGAGTTAATACAAACAAACTAATTTGTACATATTCTCTCACCCAATGAGAATCGATAAGAGAATCGATAAGGAATCGGATCGATAAGCAGAATTGGAACCGGAATCGGAATCGCTAAATTCTTATCAATTCCCATCCCTAGTGATACACCAACACACAGTGATACACCAACACACAGTGAGAGACCAACACAGTGATACACCAACACACAGTGATACACCAACACACAGTGAGAGACCAACACAGTGAGAGACCAACACACAGTGATACACCAACACACAGTGAGAGACCAACACACAGTGATACACCAACACACAGTGATACACCAACACACAGTGATAGACCAACACACAGTGATACACCAACACACAGTGATACACCAACACACAGTGATACACCAACACACAGTGAGAGACCAACACACAGTGAGAGACCAACACACAGTGAGAGACCAACACACAGTGATACACCAACACACAGTGATACACCAACACACAGTGAGAGACCAACACACAGTGATACACCAACACACAGTGATACACCAACACACAGTGAGAGACCAACACACAGTGATACACCAACACACAGTGATACACCAACACACAGTGAGAGACCAACACACAGTGATACACCAACACACAGTGATACACCAACACACAGTGATACACCAACACACAGTGAGAGACCAACACACAGTGATACACCAACACACAGTGATACACCAACACACAGTGAGAGACCAACACACAGTGAGAGACCAACACACAGTGATACACCAACACACAGTGAGAGACCAACACACAGTGATACACCAACACACAGTGATACACCAACACACAGTGAGAGACCAACACACAGTGAGAGACCAACACACAGTGATACACCAACACACAGTGAGAGACCAACACACAGTGATACACCAACACACAGTGATACACCAACACACAGTGATACACCAACACACAGTGATACACCAACACACAGTGAGAGACCAACACACAGTGAGAGACCAACACACAGTGATACACCAACACACAGTGAGAGACCAACACACAGTGATACACCAACACACAGTGAGAGACCAACACACAGTGATACACCAACACACAGTGATACACCAACACACAGTGAGAGACCAACACACAGTGAGAGACCAACACACAGTGATACACCAACACACAGTGATACACCAACACACAGTGATACACCAACACACAGTGAGAGACCAACACACAGTGATACACCAACACACAGTGAGAGACCAACACACAGTGATACACCAACACACAGTGATACACCAACACACAGTGAGAGACCAACACACAGTGATACACCAACACACAGTGATACACCAACACACAGTGATACACCAACACACAGTGATACACCAACACACAGTGAGAGACCAACACACAGTGAGAGACCAACACACAGTGATACACCAACACACAGTGAGAGACCAACACACAGTGATACACCAACACACAGTGATACACCAACACACAGTGAGAGACCAACACACAGTGAGAGACCAACACACAGTGATACACCAACACACAGTGAGAGACCAACACACAGTGATACACCAACACACAGTGATACACCAACACACAGTGATACACCAACACACAGTGATACACCAACACACAGTGAGAGACCAACACACAGTGAGAGACCAACACACAGTGATACACCAACACACAGTGAGAGACCAACACACAGTGATACACCAACACACAGTGAGAGACCAACACACAGTGATACACCAACACACAGTGAGAGACCAACACACAGTGATACACCAACACACAGTGATACACCAACACACAGTGATACACCAACACACAGTGAGAGACCAACACACAGTGATACACCAACACACAGTGAGAGACCAACACACAGTGATACACCAACACACAGTGATACACCAACACACAGTGAGAGACCAACACACAGTGATACACCAACACACAGTGATACACCAACACACAGTGATACACCAACACACAGTGATACACCAACACACAGTGAGAGACCAACACACAGTGAGAGACCAACACACAGTGATACACCAACACACAGTGAGAGACCAACACACAGTGATACACCAACACACAGTGATACACCAACACACAGTGAGAGACCAACACACAGTGGAGCATCATTGTGAAGTGGAATGAAAATGAAACGTGGTTTTAATTTTTTTTTATAATTAAAAAACTGAAAAGTGTGGCGTGCAGAAGTGTTCAGCCCCCTGAGTCAATGCTTTGTAGAGCCACCTATCACTGCCATTACAGCTTCAAGTCTATTGGAGTATTTCTCTACCAGCTTTGCCCATCTATAGACTGATATATTTTGTCCATTCTTCTTCTTTGCAAAATAGCTCAAGCTTCAGATTCAGCATCAGATTGGATGGAGAGCGTCTGTCAACAGCAATTTTCAAATCTTTCTCAATATTCTCAATTGTTTTTAGATCTGGACTTTGACTGGGCCATTCTAACACATGACTATGCTTTGATCTAAACCATTCATAGTAGATCTGGCTGTATGTTTAGGGTATTTAACCTTCTGGAAGGTGAACTTTCACCCCAGTCTCAAGTGTTTTGCAGACTCTAACAGGTTTTTCTGTCCTGTATTTGGCTCCATCCATCTTCCCATCAACTCTGACCAGCTTCCCTCTTCCCTGCTGAAGAACAGGACCCCCCAGCATGATGCTGCCACCACCATTAAATCAGGAATGTCTCTACCAGCCTTGCACATCCACAGACTGACGTTCTTTTTTTCCACCGTTGTGAAAAATGCCAATAAATTCTTAACACTGCACTTTTGATGAACGGTTAGCCTCAGCACTGAGCTGGACTATATAAATACTTCTAGGTGTGTGTGTGTGTGTGTGTGTGTGTGTGTGTGTGTGTGTGTGTGTGTGTGTGTGTGTGTGTGTGTGTGTGTGTGTGTGCGCGCGCTGGACAGTATAAATTATTCTAGAGGCCAAAAGACTTAAAGTGACAAAACTATAAATACTGCTTCTCTACCAAAATGCGTTCGGTCGTTAATTTCAACGTCGGTAAAATACAGTTACAGGAAGTTACACACACACACTCTCTCTCTCACACACACACGCACACACACACAGACGCACGCACACACACACAGACACACACTCTCTCTCACACACACTCTCACACACACACACACACTCTCACAGAAACACGCACACACACTCACACACACACACAGACAGACACACAGACACACACACACACACAGACACACACTCTCACACACACACACACACACACAGTCCATCCATCGGAACACAATATATGTTTGTGTCCAAATTTTTTTATTATATCTAGACTCAGAGAGCAGAAAACCTTTTCATAATCTGAGCCAAACTTTTTTTTTCCAGCTGAATACAGAACACGCTTTGATTACACTAAATGATGCTCAAAATGAATGCTTAAGGTGTTCTAAGTCACTTTCAGTGTGTGTTGATTCTAGCGCCCCCCTTTGGACAAAAGCGGTAGTGTTTTTACCACGCCAGCTGTTGTTCCTGGGTGAGCGTATACCCATGACAAAGGCATTAAGAAAAACTATATAAAAATAGCATTCTTTGCACTGATGGTCTCATTTGCTGTTACATGTAATTTATGATCATCAGAGGAAAACTGAGACTGTTTCAGAAATATTTAAAAAGTTCCTCGTGGCGACTTTAAGGCACTCTAACGGTTCAATCTTAAAGTTATAGTGCGTAACTTTATCATATGAGTGAATGTTGGTTACATTCAAGCCATCCGCCCAAACGAGTTGACACAAAGTTGATTAAGCCTATTTATCAGCTCCACAAAACTCTCTCTGTATTTGTCAGTATGGCAGCGTTTACAAACTGGTGCCCCCCCCCCCCCCCCTGACACTGGTGCAGGAGCTCAGAAAAATCCCAAGAAGAGCCCAAGAAATGTTTCAGTTGTTGATTCTACTGCTAAGAAAAAAAACCTGGATAAAATTATTTCTTGTTTTTTTAGTAAAAGGAAAAACGAATGAGCAATACAGTGACCTTACGTTGCCTTGGTGATTTCAACAGACGATGACACACACACAGAGACACACACACACACACAGACACACACACACACAGAGACACACACACACACACACACACACACACACACACACACACACAATGACAGCCCACATGATTGTTCGACAGGATGTGATACACGTCCTGTCGAACAATCAAGGCCCCAACAATAAAAATTATGGATTGTCTCTCCCGGTGTGTGTGTGTGTGTGTGTGTGTGTGTGTGTGTGTGTGTGTGTGTGTGTGCGTGCCTGCTTTGTGTGCATGCTGTGTGTGTGCTATCTGATTGCTACCACAGCCCACATTTACAATCCAATCTACTGAAGCTATAGTCTGATCACTGACTCATCTGTGAATGAATCTCTCTCTCTCTCTCTCTCTCTCTCTCTCTCTCTCTCTCTCTCTCTCTCTCTCTCTCTCTCTCTCTCTCTCTCTCTCTCTCTCTCTCTCTCTCTCTCTCTCTCTCTCTCTCTCTCTCTCTCTCTCTCTCT
>CM049414.1:27060000-27062500 GCA_026929865.2 Hyperoplus lanceolatus | reverse complement strand
GAGTTTTAGTCTTTTTACTATACTACATACTAAAGTACAGAAGAGTTTTAGTCTTTTTACTACACTACATACTAAAGTACAGGAGAGTTTTAGGGCCACAGACAGGAGAGTAAACAAAAAATCAGATAAGGAAGATTTTTCTTTCATTATGTCGAGAAATGTCAAGAATAAAGACGAATACTCCAAAATGCTATTGGAGTTAGTGGGGGCATTTATGTATTTTCAGCATACTACAATTGACCTGACATGTATGGGGACATCCTAAATCTTTTTCTGGCATACTAAATAGTAGGGAAGTATGGGGATTGGAACGCAGGGTGAATTTGAATAAAAAACTGATGAAAAAATGAAATTGTCCAAATAAAATCTTTATTGGAGTTGTTATAATACGTTGTTGCGATGCGTTATGAGCCAGTGAAACAGACAATGCAGAAATGTTATATATATATTTTTTTTTAAGATTATTTTTTGGCATTTTCAAGCTTTATTAGACAGTACAGAGTTGAAATGGGGAGACAGAGAGAGACAGAGAGAGAGGGGAGAGGGGGGGATGACCTGCAGTAAAGGTCCACGGGCCGGATTTGAACCCGCGACCACTGCAACGAAGGCCGGAGCCAATATGGTACACGCTCTATCCACTACGCCACCGGAGCGCCCCAGAAATGTAATATATTTCTGACATTCTAATTTATCTGTCAAATATAGTCGGTTAATTTAAGTTGCTTTTTTAGTCAGTGGTTACATTGAAATTCGTCTTTCCTCATCTCCCCTCTCAAGTTCCCTCACTCCAGAGGGGGTCAGAGCGCAGGGTCAGCCATAGTACAGACAGACAGACACAGACAGACAGACAGACAGACAGACAGACAGACAGACAGACACACTCCAGAGGGGGTCAGAGCGCAGGGTCAGCCATAGTACAGCGCCCCTGGAGCAGTTTGGGGTTAAGTGTCTTGCTCAAGGACACAATGGTAGAGATGGTGGGCACCGTAGATACACACTATCGAATATTCGAATCCAGCTACACACATAATATCCTTATCTAACACAACACACAAACACACACACACACACAAACACACACATAACTCCTGCCCAGCCCTAAACCTAAAAGACCTTCTTCACCGGTGGAAATATGAAGGTGTATTGAACTCTGAGATCCATATGTAGTATAAATGTGCAAACATTTTAGAAATCGGTTCATCCTAGCCTGAGAAAAGGCAGAAAGAGTGTTTTATGGTCTCACTGTCTTAACCGTACATTTTCCCATGCGTGACATCACACATGGTAATATGTAGGGTTAGGATTAACAGGACAGCTGGGCCAAGGGAAGACTGAGGGAAGACTGAGAGAAGAAAAACCTCATTCATTATATTACAATAGTGATTTTATAGTGATAGAACGCCGGCTCCGTATGGGTGAAGTATTCCTTTAAGTTGGCTACCTATCAAAAAGTGCCTCTTGTACATATAAGATCATTTAACTGGAAATAATTCATATTTTGTACAGCCGCAAGCGTCCACTTGTATTAATATGTGTCTGTTTAAAGTAGATGTCTTACTTAAGGTGTTATTGGAAAGGCTTAAAGCTATAGTGCGTAACTGGGTGAAGTATATTTCTCTAGCTAGCATTCTTTGCGTTCCTCTTCTTCTTCTTCTTTGGTGTCTGTTTCTTGGAGGACTCAGCAGCAGCGGCTTTGGGAGTGTTAACATTCGGTGTAGCTGACTGGGTCTTGGACTGGCTTGATTCTGCCTTCATCTCTTCCACTGGTGCTGCTTTCACCACAGCAACTTCTTGTGTTGACGAATTGCTCTCAACTGCATCTTTTTCCTCCGATTTCGGTTGCTGCAACTTCTTCTCGGCTGTAATTTCCACGACTTTTTCGGTATTTTGAGCCATTTGAGCGTCAATTTCGGGAGTTGAAGCCTCTGGAATTGCTGCTTTCGACGGTGTGATTTCGGACTCTGAAGCATGTACAACTTGCTCTTGAGTAGGGGGAGATTTCTGAGATGTTGCTACCTCTACCACAACTTTCTCTGCAACTGAATCAACTTTTCCGTGATTTTCGTTGACTGGAGTTTTGCTGGTGAAGTTGCCAAAAGCGGCGGCCATTAGATCCTCCTCGTTGTCCGAATCTTTCTGGTTTTTTTCTGCTGATTCTTTGTCGTCGGTTGTTCCAAACAGAGAAGAAGCCATTTCATCTAGCCTCGCCTGCTGCTCCTTCAGACGGCTCATACCTAGAGTTAGAATGAAAATATGTTATTGCGGATATAGCTATATATGAAAAATAATAAGAAATAAAACAAGAAAAAGCACAAAAAAATCTCAAAATAGTTCACAAATAAGAAAAAAATACGGACGACTTTTTAAGATTAGCTAGTGGCTTTTAATTATGTGCTGTCCCTGTATTCAATAATAATATTAATTCCAAACAGAGAAGACGCCATTTCATCTAGCCTCGCCTGCTGCTCCTTCAGACGGCTCATACCTAGAAGTAAAATTG
>CM049414.1:27022500-27025000 GCA_026929865.2 Hyperoplus lanceolatus | reverse complement strand
CCCCATGTCCCCGCCCTGAAGAGCCCCATGTCCCCGCCCTGAAGAGCCCCATGTCCCCGCCCTGAAGAGCCCCATGTCCCCGCCCTGACCAGCCCCATGTCCCCGCCCTGAGGAGCCCCATGTCCCCGCCCTGACCAGCGCCCATGTCCCCGCCCTGACCAGCCCCATGTCCCCGCCCTGAAGAGCCCCATGTCCCCGCCCTGACCAGCCCCATGTCCCCGCCCTGAAGAGCCCCATGTCCCCGCCCTGACCAGCCCCATGTCCCCGCCCTGAAGAGCCCCATGTCCCCGCCCTGACCAGCCCCCATGTCCCCGCCCTGACCAGCCCCCATGTCCCCGCCCTGACCAGCCCCCATGTCCCCGCCCCTGAAGAGCCCCATGTCCCCGCCCTGAAGAGCCCCATGTCCCCGCCCTGAAGAGCCCCATGTCCCCGCCCTGACCAGCCCCATGTCCCCGCCCTGAAGAGCCCCATGTCCCCGCCCTGACGAGCCCCATGTCCCCGCCCTGACCAGCCCCATGTCCCCGCCCTGACCAGCCCCATGTCCCCGCCCTGAAGAGCCCCATGTCCCCGCCCCTGAAGAGCCCCATGTCCCTGCCCTGACGAGCCCCATGTCCCCGCCCTGAAGAGCCCCATGTCCCCGCCCTGAAGAGCCCCATGTCCCCGCCCTGACGAGCCCCATGTCCCCGCCCTGACGAGCCCCATGTCCCCGCCCTGACCAGCCCCATGTCCCCGCCCTGAAGAGCCCCATGTCCCCGCCCTGAAGAGCCCCATGTCCCCGCCCTGAAGAGCCCCATGTCCCCGCCCTGACCAGCCCCATGTCCCCGCCCTGACCAGCCCCATGTCCCCGCCCTGAAGAGCCCCATGTCCCTGCCCTGACCAGCCCCATGTCCCCGCCCTGAAGAGGCCCATGTCCCCGCCCTGACCAGCCCCATGTCCCCGCCCTGAAGAGCCCCATGTCCCCGCCCTGAAGAGCCCCATGTCCCCGCCCTGACCAGCCCCATGTCCCCGCCCTGACGAGCCCCATGTCCCCGCCCTGACGAGCCCCATGTCCCCGCCCTGACGAGCCCCATGTCCCCGCCCTGACCAGCCGCATGTCCCCGCCCTGACCAGCCCCATCTCCCCGCCCTGACCAGCCCCATGTCCCCGCCCTGACCAGCCCCATGTCCCCGCCCTGAAGAGCCCCATGTCCCCGCCCTGAAGAGCCCCATGTCCCCGCCCTGACGAGCCCCATGTCCCCGCCCTGAGGAGCCCCATGTCCCCGCCCCTGAAGAGCCCCATGTCCCCGCCCTGAAGAGCCCCATGTCCCCGCCCTGACCAGCCCCATGTCCCCGCCCTGACCAGCCCCATGTCCCCGCCCTGACCAGCCCCATGTCCCCGCCCTGACCAGCCCCATGTCCCCGCCCTGAGGAGCCCCATGTCCCCGCCCTGAAGAGCCCCATGTCCCCGCCCTGAAGAGCCCCATGTCCCCGCCCTGACCAGCCCCATGTACCCGCCCTGAAGAGCCCCATGTCCCCGCCCTGACGAGCCCCATGTCCCAGTCCTGACCAGCCCCATGTCCCCGCCCTGAAGAGCCCCATGTCCCCGCCCTGAAGAGCCCCATGTCCCCGCCCTGAAGAGCCCCATGTCCCAGCCCTGACCAGCCCCATGTCCCCGCCCTGACGAGCCCCATGTCCCCGCCCTGACCAGCCCCATGTCCCCGCCCCCTGAAGAGCCCCATGTCCCCGCCCTGAAGAGCCCCATGTCCCCGCCCTGAAGAGCCCCATGTCCCCGCCCCTGACCAGCCCCATGTCCCCGCCCTGAAGAGCCCCATGTCCCCGCCCTGAAGAGCCCCCATGTCCCCGCCCTGAAGAGCCCCATGTCCCCGCCCTGACCAGCCCCATGTCCCCGCCCTGACCAGCCCCATGTCCCCGCCCTGAAGAGCCCCATGTCCCCGCCCTGAAGAGCCCCATGTCCCCGCCCCTGAAGAGCCCCATGTCCCCGCCCTGACCAGCCCCATGTCCCCGCCCTGAAGAGCCCCATGTCCCCGCCCTGAAGAGCCCCATGTCCCCGCCCTGAAGAGCCCCCATGTCCCCGCCCCTGAAGAGCCCCATGTCCCCGCCCCTGAAGAGCCCCATGTCCCCGCCCTGAAGAGCCCCATGTCCCCGCCCTGAAGAGCCCCATGTCCCCGCCCTGACGAGCCCCATGTCCCAGCCCTGAAGAGCCCCATGTCCCCGCCCTGAAGAGCCCCATGTCCCCGCCCTGACCAGCCCCCATGTCCCCGCCCGGCTCCAAGACAACAACAGATACGTGGAACATTGTTACATTACCAAACAAACACAGCAAACAAATAATGCATGCGTGACATCACACATGGTAAAATGTAGGGCTAGGATTAACAGGACAGCTGGGCCAAGGGAAGACTGAGGGAAGACTGAGGGAAGAAAAACCTCATTCATTCTTCACCGGTGGGAATATGAAGGTGTAATGAACTCTGAGATCCTATGTAGTATAAATGTGCAAT
>CM049414.1:27000000-27002500 GCA_026929865.2 Hyperoplus lanceolatus | reverse complement strand
CGCTTATTACATGGCTACAAACTAAATTAATCAATCAATGTGAGGCAAAATATTGATTAAAGCAAGGTTTATTCAAATAAATAAATAAAAACAGTCCGCTGTGGTCGGAACTCCCAGAACGTCCTTCCTAGCAACGGTAACTAGGCTATTTGTTGTGGTGTATGTTGAATTGCACGTTTCCGTTGATGGTGAAGTTGGAAAGAGAGAAAGGGACGTCATGCGGGACATTAAATGTCACGTCTCTGGTTTCCTCCTGCTGTGGCGCTGCAGCGGGCACATCTGTGAACACATTGTTTACTGTTAGGCTACAACTTGTAAAGCAATAACGATATGAGACTACTATCTGTTTAAAGAGAGCGGCTAACCTGATCTGTTGTCGTTTCCCGATATGATATTCGTTTGTGTCTCTGCTTTTCTGTTGACTCTGTCTCTGCTGTTCTGTTGACTGTTTCTCCCTCAGCCAAGTCTCCAATGTGCCGTCCTCTCCGAAAATATTCAAATTTAGTTTTGGAAACAATTCCATTTTAAATAAAAGTGAATAGCCTATTTCCAAAACGTCAACGGAGGTTGAGAGAGGTTGTGAAGACGCCGGTCAGAACGTCACTATAGCTACAATATTTCCTATTCATAGCAACGGTCACCCTTGACAGCGGTCTGCCAGCTGGAAATAACAGACCTGTAGAATGCTGTGATTTACATACGATTCTCAAAGTGCCATGTAATAAATGGCAATACTAAAGTAAAGTGTGAATAGTGTGGCTGCAGGATGCACTCTGGCACCAGCATTGATCTATTACAAATAATGCACTTTTACCCTGACGCCACCATTAAGCTGTTAGTCTCTTTACAGAACATACAACATGTATGTACGCATGTGTAGAGTCGCTGTGTGTATGTGTGTGTGTGTGTGTGTGTGTGTGTGTGTGTGTGTGTGTGTGTGTGTGTGTGTGTGTGTGTGTGTGTGTGTGTGTGTGTGTGTGTGTGTGTGTGTGTGTGTGTGTGTGTGCGTGTGTGTGTATGAATGTGTGTGTGTGTGTGTGCGTGTGTGTGTGTGTGTGTGCGTGCGTGCGTGTGTGTATGTGTGTGTGTGTGTGTGTGTGTGTGTGTGTGTGTGTGTGTGTGTGTGTGTGTGTGTGTGTGTGTGTGTGCGTGCGTGCGTGCGTGTATGTGCCTGTGTGTGTGTATGTGCCTGTGTGTGTGCGTGTGTGTGTATGTGCCTGTGTGTGTGTGTGTGCGCGTGTGTGTGTGCGTGTGTGTGTGTGTGTGTGCGTGTGTGTGTGTGCGTGTGTGTGAACATGTATGAGTATTTGTTCAACATTAATCTACAAAGTCTTGTTTAGTCGCGGTAATGTAAAATGCTCAGGCTGTGAAACTTGAAAGAGAAACAAGTATGTGTGTGCCCTCAATTCTAAACGCTGAACTCTGTGTACTTATTACAGCGAGTACAGAGGATATATATATATATATATATACATTAAATATATATTGTATATATATATTAAATATATATTATATATATATATATATAATATAGGATCTGCACTTGTAATTTTATACCAGTTTACAGAGCCTAGGCTATGTACACACACGCACACACACACACTCCACACACACACACACACACACACGCACGCACGCACACACACACACACACGCACACACACACGCACACACGCACGCACACTCACACACACACACACACAATGTTGTAATGTTCCCGCCCCGTAACGTGGTCGTGACATGAAAAATAGAATTCTTCAATTTAGTTCAAATTATTTGTGACAATTTGTTTCTAATTTTTGGGAGTTTTCTGTGTCATCCCAAGTGTGCACAGTTAAAGGGACACTGTGTAACATTTTAAGTAATGTATTAGCTAAAATCAATATCCTCATTCATAAATATGTCCTCATTGGTGTAAAATCACCTCTGCCAATAATCTGAATTATCCTCCTGAGCGGAGAATTACAAATATTAATATTACATTTTGTACATTGAGCAGGCAAGTCTTATGGAGGCATCCATGTTGGTTGGAATGTCATCAGGTGCATTGTTTATAATTTAGAATTGTTCTTGTCCTTGAAGGCCACTGTAGCTTCTGTTATTATTCTAAAGGGTTGGGGTTACCCAGGGAGCGTTGCATTCTAGAACTTTGTAGAACTTTCTTGATGATGTCATATTACACACTGCACCTTTAACATTCAAATTACGCTTGTTTTCAAAATCGCTTTTTGTCAAAATCAGTGAATATCTCCTCATGATCCGCTACCTGTCTGTACTGTGTGTGTGCACTGAAAAATATCCATTGTTAATACACAGCCTAGGCTCTGTAAACTGGTGTGTTGCTTCGGTAGGCCTCCTTTGTTTACCTACCAGTTTACAGAGCCTAGGCTGTGTATTACTGTGTATTGGATTGTTTTTCCACACACACACACACACACACAGTACAGACAGGTAGTGGATCATGAGGAGATATTCACTGATTTTGACTTAAAGTGATTTT
>CM049414.1:26992500-26995000 GCA_026929865.2 Hyperoplus lanceolatus | reverse complement strand
GCATCACATTCATGATCCAACGTCACCAGCAAATATTTTCCTTCACAAAATCGTCCCCAAAACATTCCCAGTAAAACAGAGAACACTTTCAAATAAGTGCCGGTACAGTACATAACTCATAAATGTTCACTTCTCTGACACACACAAAATTGAAGAGTGAATTTTGAAGCCCCTTAAAAAAAAATCGGCTGATGATCAAAGGGTTGGAGGTTGGATCCCCGCCCTGCCACCTGTGTCATAGACCCCGTTTCCACTAGGCATTAACATCTGACTTTTGTAATCGGATCACATGAATACAGCTTTAACTACAGGTGGAAACACTCTCAAGACACATTGAGATCGGATCACAAAAACCACATTCGGAGGTGGTTTACGTCGCTTGTGACCGTTGTGTCCGCATTCATTTGGTAGTGGAAACACCAATGTGACTCTTGTCCACTTTAGGGACCTCCTACTCAACTGCTGCCCCCTGCCTGAGCGGAAATACGTTAAAAGTGCATCACTGGCGTTCATGCAGCTTTTATAGAAGCCTCATGAACGTTAGCTGCATCCGCCAGTATTGCAAATGACAAGCTTCCTGTCCTCTGGTTTCATTTCACTGCGTAAATATGAAAACACGGAGAGCTGCAAGGCAACGACTTCCTGTTCTTATCCGCTTAAAAATAAAAGTCAACTCGCGTTTGGCTAGTAACAGGCTTTTAATGTGAAGGCGCACAGGAAATATTCTGTTCGCACGTAAAGTAACTTAACTTCATAAAGCCGTGTACTGGTAGTGGTGACAAGAGTGTAGCAGACGTTAGAAAAGCCGCCCGGCAAACATACATCTGTCACCAGCCAAAGAGGCGTAATAACTTACTCGCCTAAGAGTTTTTACTTTTATAGACTATCTATGATATTTCCCGCATTTGGCGAGTGTTAATGTAGAGCCCTCTAAGCAGTGTTGTGCATCGCTCCTCCTTGTCTAAATGAGACAGTAGCCTATCTCTTCAACCTAGACTGGTAATTATCTTCGCATGTAATGCATTTTAATAGCAAATGCGATTAACACTGTGGCACTGTACAGCCCTGTATGTTTACTTGTTTGAACCCCACCGGTTAAAAACAGCAATGCAAACGGAAATGATGAACGTGTTGATTTAAATACAGCGCGGGTCAATGGAATCGGATCACAAGTAGACAGAGAAGTCACATTTGAAATTACAAGTGGGAACACACGGACTGAGAGCTGGCCACTTGTAACCAGATTCAAAAAGTCAGATGTTAATCCCAGGTGGAAACAGGGTCATGGTTGTTGTGTCCTTGGGCAAGACACTTCACCCACCTTGCCTCGTGTGAATGTCGATAGTTAGCCTGCTATCGGTGTATGAATGTGTGTGTGAATGGTAACGTGGGAAAGGAAAACAGATCTCCCTTGAAAAAGAGTCTTCGGTCTCAATGGGATTTACCTGTAGACTTAAAGGTAAAAGAGGACCTATTATACTACTTTTCTGGTCTTCATTTCTTGTTTTACACTGCTATAGAGCAACCTGACACCAATCACATCACAAAAAACTATGTAGATTTTCGGGAAGCTCTTTCTCTTATTTTGGCGATCCAGCACGTCCTGTCAACACTTTGCTTTTGACATTTCCGCCCCCTCCCCTCCCTTCCTGAAAACCCAACTTTGTTGTGATTGGTTACCTTCCTTCCGGGAACACTTTCAGTGGCGGGAAGTGCGAGCATGGACCTATAAGGGCGCGAGGCAGACGCGAACAGGAAAGTGGCAGCATTACCATACATGGAAACATCCGCGTGGTGACGACACCAAGTTACATGCGACGTCACGATGTTACAAAGCGTCAAGCCGCTTTGAAGACGTGACTTCTCGACTGGCTAGAATAGTGTCTAGTGCTCTGCACAGACACCCCAGACGGTCAGCAGGGAATACGTCCAAATGCATGTAAGTCATTATTTGATAATTTAGTATGGTTAAGCATGACTATGAATCATCATAACAACGTTTATAGGTCATAAAAGTCAAAAAGTATCATAGGTCCGCTTTAAAAAAAAAAAAGACCTGTTTTTTAAAAAATGCTCATTTATGTAACAGTTCAGGCCTCTAGCGTCACATTTATGATCCAACGTCACCAGCATATATTTTCCTCCCCCCAAAATTCCCACTAAAACAGAGAACACCTTACATAGGCCTACAGTACATAACTCAGTCTATTTCAGTGGTGCTGATAGCCAGAAGCAGTTTCCAACAATGGATGATTATGACCATCAAAGTCAGAAGGAATCCATACCCACCTCACTGAGAAAAGCTTGGGGGTGAACAACCTTTCCAACCCACCTCTCTCTCTTTGGGAGAATTTGTGTGTGTGAGGGGGGGTGAAGTGTGTGTGTGTGTGAGTGAGTGAGTGAGTGAGTGAGTGAGTGAGTGAGTGAGTGAGTGAGTGAGTGAGTGTGTGTGTGTGAGTGAGTGAGTGAGTGAGTGAGTGAGTGAGTGAGTGAGTGAGTG
>CM049414.1:26977500-26980000 GCA_026929865.2 Hyperoplus lanceolatus | reverse complement strand
CACAGAGAGAATATAGAAAAAGATTGTATATTGAACGCAGGCACTCACTCACACACACACACACACACACACACACACACACACACACACACACACACACACACACACACACACAGTAACACTCACACACACACACTCACACACTCACACACAGTAACACACGCACCCACCCATCCACACACACACACACACACACACACACACACACACACACACACACACACACACACACACACACACACACACACACACACACACAAGGCCAACAGACCAAAGGAATATAAAAGCTATTTTCAAAGCGCAGTTCAAAGTATGACTCAATATGTCATGTCCTAATTCTAATAATTAGAAAAATATTAAATGAAAGAAAGTATAATTAATGGAATGAACAGGCTTGTGGTAGATAGTGTATGTATTTAAATGGCGGCCATTTTTCTTTACAGCACATATAGTGTTATCATATGTGTGTGTGTGTGTGTGTGTGTGTGTGTGTGTGGGGGAGGGGTGAGTGAGTCTGTGTGTGTGTGTGTGTGTGTGGGGAGGGGTGAGTGAGTCTGTGTGTGTGTGTGTGTGTGTGTGTGTGTGTGTGTGTGTGTGTGTGTGTGTGTGTGTGTGTGTGTGTGTGTGGGGGTGGTGAGTGAGTGAGTGAGTGAGTGAGTGAGTGAGTGAGTGAGTGAGTGAGTGAGTGAGTGAGTGAGTGAGTGAGTGAGTGAGTGAGGAGTGAGTGAGTGAGTGAGTGAGTGAGTGAGTGAGTGAGTGTGTGTGTGTGTGTGGGGGGGGGGTGAAAGTGAGTGATTAGAGTGGAGTGAGTGTGAGTGTGCGCGTGTGTGTGTCTGTACGTGTGTGTGTGCGTGTGTGTGTGTTACTGTACGTGTGTGTGTGTGTGTGCGTGTGTGTTACTGTACGTGTGTGTGTGTGTGTGTGTGTGTGTGTGTGTGTGTGTGTGTGTGTGTGTGACGTGTGTGTGTGTGTGTGTGTGTGTCAATGTGGTGTGTGTGTGTGTGCTACTGAACAGTGTGTGTGTGTGTGTAGGTAGTGTATGTACTTAAGTGGTGGCCATTTTGTGTGTTACAGTACGTGTGTGTGTGTGTGTTATCAATGTGTTTGTGTGGCATGTGTGTTACTGTGCGTTTGTGTGACAGCTGTACACACTGTACGTATATAGGTTAGGTTAAAGGAAATATGTGTCTACTGAAGAACAAGCAAAGTATAACAATGGGCTAAACTGCTACGCTAATGAACAGGCTTGTGGTAGATAGTGTATGTACTTAAATGGCGGCCATTTTCCTTTACAGTACGTATAGTGTTATCAATGTTTTGTTGGCATGGTTACAGTGCTTTGAGTGACAGCTGTAAACACTGTACTATACCACAGGTTAGGTTAAGCACACAAGCACACACACCCATACATACAGTAACACACACACACACACACACACACACACACACACACACACACACACACACACACACACACACACACACACACACACACACCTCTTGCTTATATATCCGTCTCATCGCTGGTTGTTTTCACTGGGAGGCTCAGTCCATGTGATGTGTAACTTCTGCTGCAGTGGATTGTGGGTCAGAACCTCCATGAAGCTGCTGGTTTCAACACTAAAAAACAATCCCCACCGGATGTAGTAGGACATCTGGGTATTTTTCAGTATGCTGCATCTGACATCATGTATTGGGACAAACTGAATCTGTTTCTAGCATACTAAATATCAGGGAAGGATGGGGACTGGAATGGAACACAGCCCAAGTATTGAAGGTAGAAATGGCATTTTGAGATCCAGCAGTGTAGCGTAGGTCTTGAGAGAGTGCGTGTGTGTGTGTGTGTGTGTGTGTGTGTGTGTGTGTGTGTGTGTGTGTGTGTGTGTGTGTGTGTGTGTGTGTGTGTGTGTGTGTGTGTGTGTGTGTGTGTGTGTGTGTGTGTGTGTGTGTGTGAGTGTGTGCAGTGTAGCGTAGCCTAGCATGAGACAGATTATGTTGAGGATTATAACAGCATGAAGAAGGTTTATGTAAATTATGTTGGAGTTCGTTTTGATTTCTTACAAGAAAATGCTGACGGTTAACTGCACTGCATTAACACACACCACGCACGCACGCACGCACACACACACACACGCACACGCACGTGCACACACACACACACACGCACGAGCACACACACACACACAGGCAGGCACACACACGCACACAGCTATCCTTGTGAGGACATTCATTGACATAATACATTCCCTAGCCCCTTACCCTAACCCTAACCATCCAAACTAAATGCCTAACCCCAACCCTTACACTAACCCTAACATAAACCTAATTCATACCTTAACCTTAAAACCTAGTGTTAACCCTCAAACAGCCCTTTAAAGGCCTGTCCTTAAAACCTAGTGTTAACCCTCAAACAACCCTTTAAAGGCCTGTCCTTAACACTTAGTGTTAACCCTCAAACAGCCCTTTAAAGGCCTGTCCTTAAAACCTAGTGTTAACCCTC
>CM049414.1:26935000-26940000 GCA_026929865.2 Hyperoplus lanceolatus | reverse complement strand
GGTCTGCTGTGAAGAGGACTGAGACTCTATACACCATGAGCACCTCCCATATTCACTGAATTTTGACAACAAGCTTTTTCCAAGTGTTTAAATAGGTTCAATGGACTCTACTGTATTACATTACATTTCATTTATTATCTATATTGCATCTTTTTTTTTTTTTTAAGATATTTTTTGGGCATTTTTATGCTTGATTGACAGTGCAGAGAGACAGAGGTGAAATGGGGCAGAGAGGGGAGTGACATGCAGAGAACGACCGCGGGCTGGAATCGACCCGGGTCCGCTGCTGGGCGCGGCCCGGGAGGGGGACGCCTTACCTACTGAGCTAAAGACGCCCCCAAACTTTCTTAACACTGTTATGAAGTGCTATAGTATGTATATGAACAGACAGACAGACAGACAGACAGACAGACAGACAGACAGACAGACAGACAGACAGACAGACAGACAGACAGACAGACAGACAGACAGACAGACAGACAGACAGACAGACAGACAGACAGACAGACAGACAGACAGACAGACAGACAGACAGACAGACAGACAGACAGACAGACAGACAGACAGACAGACAGACAGACAGACAGACACACACACACACACACACACACACACACACACACACACACACACACACACACACACACACACACACACACACACACACACACACACACACACACACACACACACACACACACACACACACACTAACCCGCGATGCCGTAGTGCTGAGAGGCAGCGAGAGCCGTTCGGTTTGCGATGAAGGGAGAAACTTCCACAGCGTAACCATGACGCGCCGCACAGCGAAACGATTTGACCATCTTTACACCTGACAGTCTGAACCATAGACAAAAGAAAAACTAGTTAGACAGAGAGAATATTTGGGGCGACTGTGGCTCAGGTGGTAGAGCGGGTCGGCCGATGATCAAAGGGTTGGAGGTTCGATCCCCGCCCTGCCACTTGTGTCATAGTTGTTGTGTCCTTTGGGCAAGACACTTCACCCACCTTGCCTCGTGTGAATGTCGATAGTTAGCCTGCTGCTATCGGTGTATGAATGTGTGTGTGAATGGTAACGTGGGAAAGGAAAACAGGTCTCCCTTGAAAAAGAGTCTTCGGTCTTAATGGGATTTACCTGTAGAAATAAAGGTTAAAAAAAAATAATACAGCTAAGTAAAAAATTAACCACTCCAAATGTTCAGTGTCTCTCGTTTGACTGGTTATATTTATATAGGCTACTTTTATCCACATTTTATTGTTTTACATAAAGCCGCTCCACTAACATTATCCATTTACGTATGGCTCTGTATGTTATTTTGAAATCATTTTTTTGAAAGCCAAACTGTAATAAATGAAAATAATAATGGATTGGATTTTTATAGCGCTTTTCAAGGCACTCAAAGCGCTTTACAGGGTTCCAGGTTCCATTCATTCACACACAGTCATACCGGTGGTGGCCTGGGGCAGACTGACGGAAGCGTGGCTGCCATTCAGCGCCTACGGCCCCTCAGACCACCACCTCAAACATACAGCAATCATACACATTCACACGAGGCAAGGTGGGTGAAGTGTCTTGCCCAGGGACACAACGACCATGACACAGGTGGCAGGGCGGGGATCGAACCACCAACCCTTGGATCGTTGGCCGACCCGCTCTACCACCTGAGCCACAGTTGCCCCAATAAACATTACTTAACACAGTAAAACAAAATAGTAAATTCTAATAAAATAAATAATACTGGTATTTATTGCAAACGTATGTATTTACAATATGGATGAAAAGGGGCAAAAAAGTGATCAAAACTTGTAAAAATAAATATAAACCATAAATAAAAATTGTAATAGGCCTAAAATACTACATAAGCCAGGCTATATAAAGATGGGTTTTATCTTACGTTTACAAGAATGGCTCTTTATGATACGTTTACATCCTCCTGTTATAACTATATTAATCTGAAGGAGAATGTAAACATGCGAAAAATACCAACTTAATTCAGTATTTGAATCACAAACTGCTTTTTAATCAACCATGAATGAATTCTCGCGATACTTACAGATGTAGAACGAGAGCTTTTTGACTTCACGGTCACTCGGAAATGTTAAATATCCGTAAACTTGTTCATAAATACTTTAAAAATCAAATTAAATTTTGGACTCATGGCACTAGCAGGTTGCTCCTCTGCTGCTCTCTGCTTTACTTCCGTGTTGTGATCAGCTGACGCAAACTACCCGGATTCACGTGGTTTCAGGTGCACGTCTCGCGAGATTTCACTAGATGGCGCTGTTTCTCCACATATATAACAACCACCTGCAGTGATTTATCTTGACATTATTTCATCAATAAACAGCATTTCTTTTTAGAATTATGTGAAAGAAAATAATAAGTGTGATTTATTATAACCATTTAAAGCTGCAGTGTGTAGAATTTTGGGTTTTATTTCCTAGCAGATTTTGTAGAAAGTAATTATAATATCCATAAATACATTTAATTTAGTGCATAATAGCTGAAAAAAATGTTTTTCCCTTAGAAAGGGTCTCATATATGTCCATATTTCTGCATATCTTGGACCAAGGCCTAGTGCCGCCATCTTGAAAGTGTCATAGTTGGAATGTCATCAGGTGCATTGTTTAAAATTTAGAATTGTTCTTGTCCTTGAAGGCCACTGTAGCTTCTGTTATTATTCTAAAGGGGTGGGGTTACCCAGGGAGCGTTGCAATCTAGAACTTTGTAGAACTTTCTTGATGATGTCATATTACACACTGCAGCTTTAACCAAAAAGTAATAATTTACCCACATCATGTACGCTTTTAAAATCTATATTTATTTATTAAAACAAGTGCAATTGTGGAAAAAAAACTGTACGGACATTGCACTATTTACCAGTGATTTTTAACATTTAACTCATATCCATCCACTATCACACACACACACACACACACACACACACACACACACACACACACACACACACACACACCTCTGCTGGAACTGACACACTCCCAAAATACCGTGCCAAGCTCACACACACAAAGACAGTTGAATACACATTCACAGACTGACATATAAACACACACACACACACACACACACACACACACACACACACACACACACACACACACACACACACACACACACACACACACACACACACACACACACACACACACACACACACACACACACACACACACAGCAACCACATTGGCTCTCTGACTGACAGAGTGAGCCAAATTATGATGAGGTAATCAAACTGCAGTTAGTGAACTATTTCACATATATCTCCAAGTTATGAGGCTGTTAAAATGCTGCTTGAAAAAAAAGAGAAGAGAGGGTCAGCTTTTGGTGCTGCCGAAATGCAAACGAATGTGCTTTTTGGTAATTACTGGCAAACCACTTTTGCTGAACAGGAGCCACTGTAGCAACAAGTGGCAATTGCAGGGAGAAGACAAAATATTATACTATCTATGAAAATAACACATTGAATTTTTGCCTTCATTTCCCAAGTTTCTCTGTTGGTCAGTTGTTTCAAATAGATCACGATTGGACAAACGGACTAACACACACACACACACACACACACACACACACACACACACACACAAACTCGACGTAATACACTTCTGTCAATTATAACCCCCTTCAGACAGACAGACAGGCCAGGCAGACAGACACACACTCACACAGCCACCCCCCCCCCCCCACACACACACACACACACACACACACACACACACACACACACACACACACACACACACACACCCGGGGGGGCAGTCGGAAGGCCATTTTTCGGTCGGAGCTCGACAAGGGTACACGGGTACACACAGTTTACACTCGAGGAAATTTTAGTGAAGTTTGACAGGGGGGGCGCAGGGGGAGAAAAAGGGTTGGGGTGCCAATGAATAGCATGTGATATGCTGTACAACCAATTCAAAGATGATTTATAATCCCAAATGCCCAAATCATGTTAGTATCCATTGTAATGTTTGTCAGGAAACCAAACCCCTGAAGGGGGGTCTGGGGGCTTCCCCCCCCAGAAGATTTTTTTGTGTTTTTAACATGTAATCTAAGCATTCTGGTGCATTCTGGCGAAGATAATAAAGGAAAAAGTCAATATTTATTTCAGCTCAGATGAATAGTAAAATTAGCAAAACAACATAACTTGCTAGCAGCCAGATGCCTAACAACTGCACAGAGGGACGGATGACCACTAGCTTTTGACCAAATATCTTGCTAAAAAAATAAAGCTTTATTTATGAAAGTCTGCCCTTGCTAAGAACATGTTACACTCGTTAACTACAAACTTTAATTTTTTTATTCAGATTTCAAAAATCTGCTGGGACACGTGCCTATACACATGCATGGGTGGCACGCATGTTACAAGCACACTTATGCTGTTTTCAAGACCTTTGCTGACCAGAGACCAGTTCTAGTGGCCACAGTCCTATCATTAATTTAGTAATTGAAAATTGCAAACTGATCTCATATCAGTGGATTGGAGTGTTTGTGTGATGAACTTGGCAACTACCTATCAAAAAAAGTTAAGAAAGAAAAAAAAATACATATCATCTCTGAACTAGGATACATATCAGGAAAAAAATCTAATTAAAAAAATAAAATGAAAATAAAAAATAACATTTGAACTGGGGGGGGGGGGGCACTGGGGTGGCCATGTAAGCATTTCCCGGGCGGGAGGTCTGGGGGGGGGGGAGGGGTGGCGTTTTTAGACAGGCGGAGGGGGAGCTTGCACATGCATGCACAACCATTATTTATTTAAAGAGGACCTATGATGCTTTTTGACTTTTATGACCTATAAACATTGTTATGATGATTCATAGTCATGCTTAACCATACTAAATTATCAAATAATGACTTACATGCATTTCGACATATTCCCTGCTGACCGTCTGGGGTGTCTGTGCCGAGCACTAAACACTATTCTAGCCAGTCGAGAAGTCACGTCTTCAAAGCGGTCTACCCTTTCATAATTTGTGAC
>CM049414.1:26905000-26910000 GCA_026929865.2 Hyperoplus lanceolatus | reverse complement strand
AGCATGTCCCCAGAGTAGAGAAGGCTGCTCTGGTCTAACCCTAACCCAGCATGTCCCCAGAGTAGAGAAGGCTGCTCTGGTCTAACCCTAACCCAGCATATCCCCAGAGTAGAGAAGGCTGCTCTGGTCTAACCCTAACCCAGCATATCCCCAGAGTAAAGAAGGCTTCTCTGGTCTAACCCTAACCCAGCATAGCCCCAGAGCCCCAGAGTAGAGAAGGCTGCTCTGGTCTAACCCTAACCCAGCATAGCCCCAGAGCCCCAGAGTAGAGAAGGCTGCTCTGGTCTAACCCTAACCCAGCATATCCCCAGAGCCCCAGAGTAGAGAAGGCTGCTCTGGTCTAACCCTAACCCAGCATATCCCCAGAGCCCCAGAGTAGAGAAGGCTGCTCTGGTTGGGCGTCGGGCGGCAGACACAATATGACCCAATATGATCACGCGGCGCGGAACCTGCGATTCGCGGAGTGCAGTGTGTTCGCATCTTTAGAAAAAAATCTGATTGAAATTAAATGTTCCTTATTGCGTGTGCATTTGTTTACTGAGCGCATAGAAAGACATAGGCAGAGCGGCCCCCAAATATACCAAAAATACCAAATATATCTTTGGTATTTTTACTCCACTATATAAATCTGGCAATTTAAAGCTGGGGTATGTGATTTCTGATTGGTCAAAGTTAACATGAGCTGTACAGTTTGACCAATCAGAGCGAGGCTCCGATTCTCTGTTCTTATTGGCTGTTGGGACTGTCCATTCACTTTGGCACCGACGTTGTTGGTGTAGAGCGTGTCAGGGAGGGACCATAGGGGAGGGACCAAAGAGAACAAGTGGAGCGGTTGAGGTATTTGGATTCAAATCTCTATCCCAACTGCTATTTTCTCCCCAAATCCTCCACCCCAGCTTTGAGTCACGTTGCAAACTAAGATTTAAAATAAAAATCCATCACATTTTGTACGGTTTGAATCATTTATCAATTTAAACAAACTATCTTAAATCTGCCAAACTCTACCTGTAACTGTTTTAATTAGGCTATATTGTACTTTCACCCATTTCATTTTAATTGCTGCCACTCTTCACCACTGTGTAAATGTTTCAATTGGTTTCTTTTCTCTCTTCACCTGTTGTTGTGTATTTGATGTATTTGCGTTGAATATTGTTTATGTATTGTTGTTTTTCCTTTGAATTTGTTTGAACTCGACGTCATTGTAAATGAGGGTCACCCCTCAATTGGTCTCTTGAGGATAAATAAAAGTTAAATGAAAAATGAAAATGAAAAATTTAACCTTGTTAGTAATTTAATTAATTTGCTTCTTGTACACTGCTTCTCCAGTCTGCTGTCTCCAATTGGATGATTTTTAGGGACATGGCGATAGGTCACAGCACAAACAAACATGGATGCCCAGTAGCGCTAAAGCCCCTATCTCACTGGGCTGGACAGGTTAAAGCCCCTATCTCACTGGGCTGGACAGGTAAAGCCCCTATCTCACTGGACTGGACAGGTTAAAGCCCCTATCTCACTGGACTGGACAGGTTAAAGCCCCTATCTCACTGGGCTGGACAGGTAAAGCCCCTATCTCACTGGGCTGGACAGGTTAAAGCCCCTATCTCACTGGGCTGGACAGGTAAAGCCCCTATCTCACTGGGCTGGACAGGTTAAAGCCCCTATCTCACTGGGCTGGACAGGTAAAGCCCCTATCTCACTGGGCTGGACAGGTTAAAGCCCCTATCTCACTGGGCTGGACAGGTTAAAGCCCCTATCTCACTGGGCTGGACAGGTAAAGCCCCTATCTCACTGGGCTGGACAGGTAAAGCCCCTATCTCACTGGACTGGACAGGTTAAAGCCCCTATCTCACTGGGCTGGACAGGTAAAGCCCCTATCTCACTGGGCTGGACAGGTAAAGCCCCTATCTCACTGGGCTGGACAGGTAAAGCCCCTATCCACTGGACAGGTAAAGCCCCTATCTCACTGGGCTGGACAGGTAAAGCCCCTATCTCACTGGACTGGACAGGTTAAAGCCCCTATCTCACTGGGCTGGACAGGTTAAAGCCCCTATCTCACTGGGCTGGACAGGTAAAGCCCCTATCTCACTGGGCTGGACAGGTAAAGCCCCTATCTCACTGGACTGGACAGGTTAAAGCCCCTATCTCACTGGGCTGGACAGGTTAAAGCCCCTATCTCACTGGGCTGGACAGGTAAAGCCCCTATCTCACTGGACTGGACAGGTAAAGCCCCTATCTCACTGGACTGGACAGGTAAAGCCCCTATCTCACTGGGCTGGACAGGTAAAGCCCCTATCTCACTGGGCTGGACAGGGTAAAGCCCCTATCTCACTGGACTGGACAGGTTAAAGCCCCTATCTCACTGGGCTGGACAGGTTAAAGCCCCTATCTCACTGGGCTGGACAGGTAAAGCCCCTATCTCACTGGGCTGGACAGGTAAAGCCCCTATCTCACTGGGCTGGACAGGTTAAAGACCCTATCTCACTGGACTGGACAGGTTAAAGCCCCTATCTCACTGGGCTGGACAGGTTAAAGCCCCTATCTCACTGGGCTGGACAGGTAAAGCCCTATCTCACTGGGTGGAAGAAAGCCCCTATCTCACTGGGCTGGACAGGTTAAAGCCCCTATCTCACTGGGCTGGACAGGTTAAAGCCCCTATCTCACTGGGCTGCGACTGTTGGAGACACAAAATTGCGACAAAATATGCCAATTTGCGACAATTTTCACTTGCAGTCTCACCGAGTTGCTACTTACGACACGTTGGCGAGTGTCCTCGCCGGGAGGACGCATTTATGTCTCACGAACGTCTGGCGAGTGTCGCACGAACGGAATGTCAGTCTCATTTTTGTCTCAAAGCAGTCGCAATTTAGTTTCATATGTCGCCAAACACTCGCCAAACCCTCGCAAAGTTGTCTCACACTTCTCGCACTTTCTGACTTGCGGAGACTAAATTGAGAAGGGTTTGCGACGCGTGCGACACACCTGCGACCACTCTGAGACTATTTTGAGACTAGATTTGTCGCACACTTTTTTTGAACATGTTCAAAATTCATGTGACAGGACTGCGCGGCTCTGCGACTCATGCGAGGAAATTGAGACCTCCGCGAACGTTTGGAGACAGTTTAGAGACTCCTTTGCGAATGCAGTCTCCAACTTGTCACAAACAGTCTCAGCCCAGTGAGATACGGGC
This sequence comes from Hyperoplus lanceolatus, assembly GCA_026929865.2. Lineage (NCBI taxonomy): Eukaryota > Metazoa > Chordata > Actinopteri > Uranoscopiformes > Ammodytidae > Hyperoplus > Hyperoplus lanceolatus. The sequence goes on along the minus strand of CM049414.1, from coordinate 26,906,813 downwards.
TTAACGCCTCGTTTCCACATGCGAACATTCTCGTATGCGATCCAACCGTCTCTGACCGAAAGTCCATTCATTCCTATGTGAGTCTCCGTAATGTCCGTTTTGCGTCCGAAACTCCTCCCCTCCGTAATATTTCTGTCCGGCATGTCCGTAATATACGTTCAAAAAATTTAACTTTCGCCGTGGTTTTACGGAGATACCGTATGAAAGTTTTGCTAGCTCGCTCGCTTTCGATTGTCAGTTTGAGTGAATAAAAAGAAAAAATGCGAGTATTTTTATTTTGCTTTGCTCTATTCTTCATAATTTTGATATGAAATGGTTATAGCCTATTTTATCAGTTTAATATATCATGTGTTTTACATAAATAACAGTAGCTCAGTTTGATCAATCGCTTTTATAACTAAATACTGTCAGTTTGAATGAATTAAAAGACAGATTGTGAGTATTTTTATTTTCGGATCCTCTATAGGCCTACTGCATCATTTTGATATGAAATGGTTATATGTTTCTTTGCTGTCCGTAAATAAATTCATGTCCTTGCGTAGAACACTAGCGACCCCTTCCGTAAATTTACGGATGCACGTAAAAACACGAAAAACATACGTATGTGGAAATGAGGCTTAAGGAACGCAGAATTTTATGTATATTACGGCCTCTTGATCATGCAGATGGTTGGACAGTCGGGCAGATACGTTGAGAATGTTTTATTTCACTTTGTTGGTGTGTGTGTGTGTGTGTGTGTGTGTGTGTGTGTGTGTGTGTGTGTGTGTGTGTGTGTGTGTGTGTGTGTGAGTGAGTGAGTGAGTGAGTGAGTGAGTGAGTGTGTGTGTGTGTGTGTCACGTTAACAGATTCCTGAGGGTTCCCGTACGCTCTGTAGTGTGTGTTGACGTGTTTGTAGATTAGAGATTTTACACACTCCAACACCTTCTACACACACACACACACACACACACACACACACACACACACACACACACACACACACACACACACACACACACACACACACACACACACACACATCAACACTTACTTCTGCACTGCTTGGAATTCCTCCTTCTCTGATAAAATAAAAGGTTTTTCACTGATGTCACAAGATCTGTTTTATAATCTCCAACGTCTGTGTGTGTGTGTGTGTGTGTGTGTGTGTGTGTGTGTGTGTGTGTGTGTGTGTGTGTGTGTGTGTGTGTGTGTGTGTGTGTGTGTGTGTGTGTGTGTGTGTGTGTGTGTGTGTGTGTGTGTGTGTGTGTGTGTGTGTGTGTGTGTGTGTGTGTGTGTGTGTGTGTGTGTGTGTGTGTGGTCCTTAATGCACTGCCACACACTGTATGAATGTGTGTTGTTTGAGGGTATAATACTCTATTGTTGTGATGGAGGAAGCATATGCTACCAGCCAGGTGCTGCGCTACTGCACTTCCTTCCTCTGTGTGTGTGTGTGTGTGTGTGTGAGAGTGTGGGTGTGTGTGTGTGTGTGTGTGTGTGTGTGTGTGTGTGTGTGTGTGTGTGTGTGTGTGTGTGTGTGTGTGTGTGTGTGTGTGTGTTAGTAAAACACAAACAGAGCGGTGGGCCCAAGTTTGGCCCCCCCCCCCCCCCCCCCCCCCTCCCCCCCTCCCCCTCCCCCCCCCCCCCCCCCGGGGGTCTCTGCTGTCTTCCCTCTCCATCTGTCTGTCTGTCTGTCTGTGTGTGTGTGGTGTGTGTGTGTGTGTGTGTGTGTGTGTGTGTTTGTGTTAGTAAAACACAATGAGATGCAGGTGCTGTATGTCACTCAATAAATTGATTTATGGGCCTCATCCCCTCCAACTCAAATATGTACATATA
>CM049414.1:26885000-26897500 GCA_026929865.2 Hyperoplus lanceolatus | reverse complement strand
GAGACCTGTTCCCATTCACACACACATTCATACACCGATAGCAGCAGGCTAACTATCGACATTCACACGAGGCAAGGTGGGTGAAGTGTCTTGCCCAAGGACACAACAACTATGACACAGGTGGCAGGGCGAGGATAGAACCTCCAACCCTTTGATCATCAGCCGACCCGCTCTACCACCTGAGCCACAATTGGGAGAGGGGAAAAAATGTGATTTGTGGAAAAATCGCGATTCCTATCTCCTGAAATTTTGATTCTATTCGTAATTTGAAAACATTCATTTGAGAAAAATATATACTGTATTTATTTTTATTTTTAAATATGTATTATGTTGCCATCTGTCATGTTAAAGGTGCAGTGTGTAATATGACATCATCAAGAAAGTTCTACAAAGTTCTAGAATGCAACGCTCCCTGGGTAACCCCAACCCTTTCCATTTTTTTCAGCTGTTATGCACTAAATTAAACGTACTTATGGATATTATAATTACTTTCTACAAAATCTGCTGGGAAGTAAAACCCAAAATTCTACACACTGCAGCTTTAACACATAAATACAACAAATTATCAATTTATTCATACATTTGTTTTGTTTTCTTACAGGCACCTGAAGGCCTCTTTCATACGATGTGGATCACCGACCACGCCGACTCAAGTGATGGCGAGGAAAAAGCGCAGAGGGGTAAAGTTATAGTGTGTTAAAAATTCAAGCGTTAATACACAGCCTAGGCTCTATAAAACTGGTATGTTTCTAGCTACAGCGGGCCCCCTTAACATTCCCCTTTGTTTACATTCCAGTTTACAGAGCCTAGGCTGTGTATTATGAACACCAGATTATTTTTCAGCAGACACACAGTACAGACAGGTAGTGGATCATGAGGAGATATTCACTCAGTACAGACAGGTAGTGGATCATGAGGAGATATTCACTCAGTACAGACAGGTAGTGGATCATGAGGAGATATTCACTGATTTTTTGTCAACAAGCGTTCTCCAGAATCACTGACTACACATTTAAACCTGCAGTGTGTAGAATTTTGGGTTTTATTTCCTAGCAGATTTTGTAGAAAGTAATTACAATATCCATAAGTACATTTAATTTAGTCCATAATAGCTGAAAAAAATGTTTTGAATTATTATTTTTTCCCTTAGAAAGGGTCTCATATATGTCCATATTTCTGCATATCTTGGACCAAGGCCTAGTGCCGCCATCTTGAAAGTGTCATAGTTGGAATGTCATCAGTGCATTGTTTAGAATTTAGAATTGTTCTTGTCCTTGAAGGCCACTGTAGCTTCTGTTATTATTCTAAAGGGGTGGGGTTACCCAGGGAGCGTTGCATTCTAGAACTTTGTAGAACTTTCTTGATGATGTCATACTACACACTGCCCCTTTAAGTGAAACAGTTTGTAGCAATAGTAGGGTTTACAGTATCGAAGACATTTTAAGTTTTAATATTATTTTATTTTTCTATTTTTCAGATAATCGAGAAAAGACGTCGTGACAGAATCAACAACAGCCTGACAGAGCTACGGAGACTCGTACCCACAGCCTTCGAGAAGCAGGTGAGAGTTGCTTTGTCTGTTGTATGGCTTTAAAGCAATAGTGCGTAGATTTTTTTAATATAAATGAAGGTTTTGACATACAGTCAAACAAGTGATTGTCTGTTGTCTATATTGCATGTTTCGGACCCCAGGAAGACTAGCTCGCACTCCGGTGTGTTGCTAATGGGGATCCTAATATAAAAAAAAAATTTAAATCAAGTTTGTTACATACGGGGGCGCCCTTAGCTCAGTTGGTAGGGCGTCCCCCCTCCCCCCTCCCCCCTCCCCCATGGGCCTCGGCCAGCAGCGGTCGTTCTCTGCATGTCACTCCCCTCTCTGCCCCATTTCAACTCTGTCTCTACACCATCAATAAAAGCATAAAAATGCCAAAATAATATCTTAAAAAAAAGTTTGTTACATTCAAGCCATCGCCAAATGAGTTGACACTAAGTTCATTCTACCTATCAGCTCCACAAAACTCTCTCTGTATTTCTCAGAGGCTTTAACTGTAAGCAATGGGTTGATTTAATTATCTGTCTTGCTCCAGCAGGGGTCAGCTTAACACACACACACACAGTCACACACACACACACACAGTCACACACAGTCACACACTCTCTCACACACACACACAGTCACACTCTCTCTCACACACACACACACACACACACACACACACACACACACACACACAGTCACACTCTCTCACACACACACACACACACACAGTCACACACTCTCTCTCACACACACACACACACACACACACACACACACACACACACACTTAACTGTCTGTCTTGCTCCAGCAGGGTTCAGCCAAACTGGAGAAAGCTGAGATCCTCCAGATGACCGTGGATCATCTGAAGGTTCTGCAGGCCACATCGGGGAAAGGTAACGACAAGAAAATATTAATACGTCTGATTCCGATTCTCGATTCAAAACGATTTCTGGATTCAGTTCAAAGGAGGATTTCAGGATCTCCTCCAGTCCATTATGTGCGAAGAGTTGTTCTGTCTGTCTGTCTGTCTGTCTGTCTGTCTGTTTGTTTGCCTGTCTGTCTGTCCGTCCGCCCGTCTGTCTGTCTGTCTGTCTGTCTGTCTGTCTGTCTGTCTGTCTGCCTGCCTGCCTGCCTGCCTGCCTGCCTGCCTGCCTGCCTGTCTGTCTGCCTGCCTGTCTGTCTGTCTGTTTGTTTGCCTGTCTGGCTGTCCGTCCGTCCGCCCGTCTGTCTGTCTGTCTGTCTGCCTGCCTGTCTATCTGTCTGCCTGTCTGCCTGTCTGCCTGCCTGTCTATCTGTCTGCCTGCCTGTCTGTCTGTCTGTCTGTCTGTCTGTCTGCCTGCCTGCCTGCCTGCCTGCCTGCCTGCCTGTCTGTCTGTCTGTCTGCCTGCTTGTTTGCCTGTCTGCCTGTCTATCTGTCTGCCTGCCTGTCTGTCCCCTCCAGTCCACTGTGTGCTAAGAGGCATTGTGGCAAATTATGTCATGAAAGCACATTAAAGTCCATGTCTTCCCTATCTTCATTTCAGTCTATTTTAATATGAAGCTTGTAATGCATGTGATTTGAAGGCAGGTCAACATTACTGGCAGCAGTAAAATACATAGGCCAGGCCTATTCAACTAGCGGCCCGTATTAAGGAGGTTGAATAGCCCTGACATAGGCCTATAGAAAAAAAATAAAAAGTAGTTTTAAAAATGCAATCGATTTTTGCAATTTATAATAATTTCAAAATCTCACCACCCCTCTCTCTCTCCCTCTCTCTCTCCCTCTCTCTCTCTCTCTCTCCCCCTGTCTCTCTCTCTCTCTCTCTCTCTCTCTCTCCCCCTCTCTCTCTCTCTTTCTCCCTCTCTCCCCCCCCCTCTCTCTTTCTCTCTCTCTCCCCCTGTCTCTCTCTCTCCCCCCCTCTCTCTCTCTTTACAGGTTACTTGGACGCCCACTCTCTCGCCCTCGACTTTCTCTCTCTCGGTTTCCGCGAGTGTGTGTCTGAAGTCTGTCGGTATCTCGGTACCATGGAAAACCTGGACCCTGCCGACCCCCTCCCATCTCGGCTGCTATCCCACCTCACAACATGTGCTACCAACCGCGACAACACTGCTACCCTATCACCACATTCACACGGTCACCAATACAGCCATAACATCAACCACTTTTACCAGTTCGCCCCGCCGTTCCTACCCCAAAATTGGGCCTCGATTTCGGGCACTTTCCGACCGTCGGCGTACGGACTAGCTGTGTCTACGGAGGCGCCGCAACAAAGAATGCTGGAGCTTTCACAACGTAGCGTAGGATCACCAATAACGGCAGCAGCAGCGGCGGCCTTTCCGGTGAATTTTCACGGAGGTTTGCCCGTGTTCAGTCAGCCATTGTTACATGTTAATGCCAGTAACTCGAGCCCGACTGTCTCCACTAGCTCATCCTCCTCCCAGACCAATACACCATACAGACCATGGGGCACGGAAGTCGGAGCTTTCTGACACATTTTTGAAGTTAAAGGCCTACTTCACCGGTGGGAATATGAAGGTGTATTGAACTCTGAGATCCTATTTAGTATAAATGTGCAAAAAAAAATTAAATCGGTTCATCCTAGCCTGAGAAAAGGCAGAAAGAGTGTTTTATGGTCTCACTGTCTAACCCTACAGTTTCCTTACTGTGACATCACAGTAAGGGTTAGGATTAACAGGACAGCTGGGCCAAGGGAAGACTGAGGGAAGAAAAACCTCATTCATTATATTATAATAGTGATTTTATAATGTTAGAACGCTGGTTCCGTATGAGTGAAGTATTCCTTTAAGTTGAGTTAAGTTAAAGGTGCAGTGTGTAATATGACATCATCAAGAAAGTTCTAGGAAGTTCTAGAATGCAACGCTCCCTGGGTAACCCCAACCCTTTAGAATAATAACAGAAGCTACAGTGGCCTCCAAGGACAAGAACAATTCTAAATTTTAAACAATGCACCTGATTACATTCCAGCTATGACACTTTCAAGATGGCGGCACTAGGCCTTGGTCCAAAATATGCAGAAATATGGACATATATGAGACCCTTTCTAAGGGAAAAAATAATAATTCTAAAAAAAAAATTCAGCTATTATGCACTAAATTAAATGTACTTATGGATATCATAATTACTTTCTACAAAATCTGCTAGGAAATAAAACCCAAAATTCTACACACTGCAGGTTTAAGTTACTTTTTTAGTCAGTGGTTGGTTACATTGAAATTCGTCTTTCCTCATCTCCCCTCTCAAGTCCCCACACTCCAGAGGGGGTCCTCACACAGGGTCAGCCATAGTACAGCGCCCCTGGAGCAGTGTGGGGTTAAGTGTCTTGCTCAAGGACACAATGGTAGAGATGGTGGGCAGTTTTATTTTCTAGCAAAACTAAACACAAAGTCTTTGAAAAAAATGTGTGCTTTGTGGATTTTTTTTTCTTTGCTGTGTGCATTGACAGTTTGAAATAAAGTTTTGTCTTACATGTAGAAAACACACACATACACCAAGGTTGCGTTCCGAATCGCATACTTTCTACTGTATAGTTTGGTAGAAAAAAGATTTAGGATGTCCCGATTCTTGTGACCAGATTTAGGATGGTTAGAAGTACCCGGATGTTCTACTTCATGCGGCCAAGATTGTTAGTGTTGAAAAGTGCATCCTATTTGGGCGATTCTGACCCACAATCCAGTGCGCACGTGAAGTGACGTAACATCGACGAAGCCTCCATATGAAAACAAACGGGGATGCGACGGATATAAAAGCAAGAGGCAAGATCAAGGAGCAATGTTATGATGAAATAAGAGAGAAAAGTATGTCCCAATAGTATGCCTACTGCATCCTAACTAGATTATTTTTATCGTCGGATGTAGTATGTAGAATAGAAAAAAGAAAGAGTATGCGATTCGGAACGCAACCCAAGCCCCAACCTCAGTGATTTTTACCAGCATCCAATAAGGAAGAGACCACAACTGTAGTAACCATGAAGTGCCACTAGGGGGGTGGAAGCAGAAGACAGCCATCTCTCATTGACTCACTTGTTAAACAGGCTGTTTTCAAAGTCTTATTAAACCTATTTACAGCCTGGGCCACAAAACCATTTTAGTCTGTATGTTTAGGTCATATCTCCATGACAACACTGAGGGGGGTGAATTTTTTTGGACCACGCTAGTTTTTATTCTTTTGGAGGTTAAAATGTATTGGTGCGATCTCTTGAGTGACAGCTCTCCGCCCGTTGTCCCTCACTTTGCCTCGGAGGTATACGTCAGCTATCTCCCTCCCCGCTCACAAAATGGCGACGCGCACAAACCAGGATTATTGGATGCCGTGTGAATAACTGAGGTCAGCCCGGATGCCTCATCCATATTATTTACTATCTATGACACGCGCGCACACACACACGCGCACACACACACACACACACACACACACACACACACACACACACACACACACACACACACACACACACACACACACACACACACACACACACACACACACACACACACACACACACACACACACACACACTCTCACTAACAAATTTGTCACTTGCAAACTCGCCAAAACCCAATTTATACCCAAACAGCTGAGACAGACAGAATAACACAATAACAGTGATGTTGATTTCAAGGTTTTTCTTCTGTAACTTTATTTGTATTTGTCTGTTCAAAGATTCCCTGAGTGCCTTTTTACAAATAAACAACGAAGTAACAGTGAAAATTGTATGTTCTTTTATTTATTTAAAAGGTGCTGCGAGGAGCATACTACGCCAGCTGTTGTTCCTGGGTGAGCGTATACCCATGACAAAGACATTAAGAAAAACTATATAAAAATAGCATTCTTTTACACTGATGGTCTGGTTTTGCTGTTACATGTAATTCATGATCATCAGAGGGAAAAATGAGACTGTTTCAGAGATATTTAAAAGTTCCTCGTAGGGACTTTAGGGAGACATCAGTTCATACACAGACAGACAGACAGACAGACAGACAGACAGAAATATTTAAAAGTTCCTCGTAGAGACTTTAAATCAATGGATAACTTAAGTCAATACACAAGGTGATGCTTTCAAGGTACGTGTTTAAACGTGTTAAGGATTGTCATATCATTTTCAACATCATTTTATATTACACACTTTTTCTCCCTGAATATATAAACATTTCAATACATTGTCCGTCTTTAAAGGGTGCAATGAGGAACTTTCAGTGTGTGTTCATTCTAGCGCCCCCCTTTGGACTAAAAGCGGTAGTGTTTTTACCACGCCAGCTGTTGTTCCTGGGTGAGCGTATACCCCATGACGAAGGCATTAAGAAAAACTATATAAAAATAGCCATTCTTTTACACTGATGGTTTCGTTTGCTGTTACATGTAATTTATGATCATCAGAGGAAAAATGAGACTGTTTCAGAGATATTTAAAAGTTCCTCGTAGGGACTTTAGGGAGACATCAGTTCATACACAGACAGACAGACAGACAGACAGACAGACAGACAGACAGACAGGCAGATACTTTAGGGAGACATCAGTTCCACCATGTTCTTTGCACTCAAGATCTCGATCCAGTAACCGTCTGGATCCTGGATGAAGGCGAGGTCCTTCATCTTACCTGAGAGAGAGACACACACACGCACACAAACACAAACACACACACACACACACGCACACAGAAAGAGAGGGAGAGGGAGAGAGAGAGAGACACACACGCACAGAAAGAGAGGGAGAGAGAGAGAGACACACGCACGCACACAGAAAGAGAGGGAGAGAGAGAGAGAGAGGGAGTGAGAGATGGTGGTGGTTGATATAATGGTGTTAACAAACAGACAGACGGACATGAGCAGCACCTCCTGGTGGGAACTTATAATAATAAATAGTAATTGATCTCTAACCTTTATTTCTACAGGTAAATCCCATTGAGACCGGAGACTCTTTATCAAGGGAGACCTGTTTTCCTTTCCCACGTTACCATTCACACACACATTCACACACCGATAGCAGCAGGCTAACTATCGACATTCACACGAGGCAAGGTGGGTGAAGTGTCTTGCCCAAGGACACAACAACCATGACACAGGTGGCAGGGCGGGGATCGAACCTCCAACCCTTTGATCATTGGCCGACCCGCTCTACCACCTGAGACACAGTCGCCCCAAACAACCAGCCTAATGTATATGTGATCTACAGACCTTTATTAAAGCATTACAAGACTCTAAGGTAGATATACAGTAAGGTAGATATACAGTAAGGTAGATATACAGTAAGGTAGATATACAGTAAGGTAGATATACAGTAAGGTAGATATACAGTAAGGTAGATATACAGTGACTAAGATAGATATACACTAAGGTAGATATACAGTAAGGTAGATATACAGTAAGGTAGATATACACTAAGGTAGATATACAGTGACTAAGGTAGATATACAGTAAGGTAGATATACACTAAGGTAGATATACACTAAGGTAGATATACAGTAAGGTAGATATACACTAAGGTAGATATACAGTAAGGTAGATATACAGTGACTAAGGTAGATATACACTAAGGTAGATATACAGTAAGGTAGATATACAGTGACTAAGGTAGATATACACTAAGGTAGATATACAGTGACTAAGGTAGATATACACTAAGGTAGATATACTCTAAGGTAGATATACACTAAGGTAGATATACACTAAGGTAGATATACTCTAAGGTAGATATACAGTGACTAAGGTAGATATACAGTAAGGTAGATATACAGTAAGGTAGATATACAGTGACTAAGGTAGATATACAGTAAGGTAGATATACAGTAAGGTAGATATACAGTAAGGTAGATATACAGTGACTAAGGTAGATATACAGTAAGGTAGATATACAGTAAGGTAGATATACACTAAGGTAGATATACACTAAGGTAGATATACAGTGACTAAGGTAGATATACACTAAGGTAGATATACACTAAGGTAGATATACAGGATGATATTTATATATATTTTTAAGTGTAGCTTCAGTGATAATCCAGACTTTACTAAAATGGGGAAATGTAGATTCCTAACGATGATAAACAAAAATTTAATTAAAAATTTAAATTAAATAAAAAGTAAGAATGCAAATACAAAGAAAAATACAAAAGTTAATACATGAAAATACAGCCTGGCATTCCCAGACCTGCCACTAGGCGCTGGCATCTCCAGACCTGCCACTAGGCGCTGGCATTCCCAGACCTGCCACTAGACGCTGGCAAATTAAATTTGCTGCGCGTGTTGGTCTGGCCACGCTCCGTTGAAGCTTTATCAAGAAGACCAGAAATCTGGGCTCACGTTTCAATTGGTTCTATCTAATATGGGCGCGCCAGAGCCCTTTGTATGGTGCTCTGGGGAGGACGTAACCGGATGACGACAGTGACGTGCATGCGACGTCGAAGCCGTGATAGTAAACATCAAAGATGGCTGCGGATATGTTGTGTGAGTTTGAGACTGCTTTGGCCTCGACCCTTAACGATTTGGAAGACGGCACTCAAATCTTTCATTAGCAAGTAAGTGGAATGTTCTGTTTTGCCGACCGACAACGGCAAACGTTTAATTTAACAGTTTAACAGCTGTTCGCTAAACGAAAGGGGCTTACGTCACCTTGCGCATCGCTCTGATTGGTTGTAGTGCTATCAAACTGCGTGCAGTGGCATTTGAAATGCACGAGTAGGAGCCGCCCCTTGAGTTGGAAATTACTATTGATCGTGGCCAGACCCTCTATCGTTCTAGATATCAGGGTCTGGATTTCCAGGCTAATGAAAATACACATTTGTCAATAAAAAGTGGACATAAACACACACACTTTCTCTCTATACTGCATACTGCATACTGCATACTTAGTAATCTAAGTTCAAAGTTCTCACCTGAATCTGGTTTCTTTACAAACGTGACGTTTTGTTCTTCAAACTTTTTGCAGGCGGCGTTAAGATCAGGGACAGCTATTCCAATGTGACCTGCAACACACACACACACACACGCACACGCACATTAAAGGTGGAGTCAGTGATTCTGGAGAACGCTTGCTATCTGCTTTGTTTACATTCCAGTTTACAGAGCCTAGGCTGTGTATGTACAACAATATTATTATTATTCCAGCACACACACAGTACAGACAGGTAGTGGATCATGAGGAGATATTCACACAGTACAGACAGGTAGTGGATCATGAGGAGATATTCACACAGTACAGACAGGTAGTGGATCATGAGGAGATAGTCACTCAGTACAGACAGGTAGTGGATCATGAGGAGATATTCACTCAGTACAGACAGGTAGTGGATCATGAGGAGACAGACACACAGTACAGACAGGTAGTGGATCATGAGGAGATATTCACACAGTACAGACAGGTAGTGGATCATGAGGAGATAGTCACTCAGTACAGACAGGTAGTGGATCATGAGGAGATATTCACTCAGTACAGACAGGTAGTGGATCATGAGGAGACAGACACACAGTACAGACAGGTAGTGGATCATGAGGAGATATTCACTCAGTACAGACAGGTAGTGGATCATGAGGAGACAGACACACAGTACAGACAGGTAGTGGATCATGAGGAGATATTCACTCAGTACAGACAGGTAGTGGATCATGAGGAGACAGACACACAGTACAGACAGGTAGTGGATCATGAGGAGATATTCACTCAGTACAGACAGGTAGTGGATCATGAGGAGATATTCACTCAGTACAGACAGGTAGTGGATCATGAGGAGATATTCACTCAGTACAGACAGGTAGTGGATCATGAGGAGATATTCACTCAGTACAGACAGGTAGTGGATCATGAGGAGACAGACACACAGTACAGACAGGTAGTGGATCATGAGGAGATATTCACTCAGTACAGACAGGTAGTGGATCATGAGGAGATATTCACTCAGTACAGACAGGTAGTGGATCATGAGGAGATATTCACTCAGTACAGACAGGTAGTGGATCATGAGGAGATATTCACTCAGTACAGACAGGTAGTGGATCATGAGGAGATATTCACTCAGTACAGACAGGTAGTGGATCATGAGGAGATATTCACTCAGTACAGACAGGTAGCGGATCATGAGGAGATATTCACTCAGTACAGACAGGTAGTGGATCATGAGGAGATATTCACTCAGTACAGACAGGTAGTGGATCATGAGGAGATATTCACTCAGTACAGACAGGTAGTGGATCATGAGGAGATATTCACACAGTACAGACAGGTAGTGGATCATGAGGAGATATTCACTCAGTACAGACAGGTAGTGGATCATGAGGAGATATTCACTCAGTACAGACAGGTAGTGGATCATGAGGAGATATTCACACAGTACAGACAGGTAGTGGATCATGAGGAGATATTCACTCAGTACAGACAGGTAGTGGATCATGAGGAGATATTCACTCAGTACAGACAGGTAGTGGATCATGAGGAGATATTCACTCAGTACAGACAGGTAGTGGATCATGAGGAGACAGACACACAGTACAGACAGGTAGTGGATCATGAGGAGATATTCACTCAGTACAGACAGGTAGTGGATCATGAGGAGACAGACACACAGTACAGACAGGTAGTGGATCATGAGGAGATATTCACACAGTACAGACAGGTAGTGGATCATGAGGAGATATTCACTCAGTACAGACAGGTAGTGGATCATGAGGAGATATTCACTCAGTACAGACAGGTAGTGGATCATGAGGAGATATTCACTCAGTACAGACAGGTAGTGGATCATGAGGAGATATTCACTCAGTACAGACAGGTAGTGGATCATGAGGAGACAGACACACAGTACAGACAGGTAGTGGATCATGAGGAGATATTCACTCAGTACAGACAGGTAGTGGATCATGAGGAGATATTCACTCAGTACAGACAGGTAGTGGATCATGAGGAGATATTCACTCAGTACAGACAGGTAGTGGATCATGAGGAGATATTCACTCAGTACAGACAGGTAGTGGATCATGAGGAGATATTCACTCAGTACAGACAGGTAGCGGATCATGAGGAGATATTCACTCAGTACAGACAGGTAGTGGATCATGAGGAGATATTCACTCAGTACAGACAGGTAGTGGATCATGAGGAGATATTCACTCAGTACAGACAGGTAGTGGATCATGAGGAGATATTCACACAGTACAGACAGGTAGTGGATCATGAGGAGATATTCACTCAGTACAGACAGGTAGTGGATCATGAGGAGATATTCACTCAGTACAGACAGGTAGTGGATCATGAGGAGACAGACACACAGTACAGACAGGTAGTGGATCATGAGGAGATATTCACTCAGTACAGACAGGTAGTGGATCATGAGGAGACAGACAGACAGACAGACAGACAGACAGACAGACAGGTAGTGGATCATGAGGATATATTCACTGATTTTGACAACAAGCGTTCTACAGAATCACTGACTGCACCTTTAAGAGACGAACGTCAGATTAAAATAAAAATTCAAACTCACCGAACCCTGTGGGTGTGTTGTTCCCGTTGTTATACGTCAAACCTTCATCGGACTCCGAACCCCAGTTACTGACAAGCACAGAAGCATAATGATTAGGATGAGACAGACAGACAGGCAGACAGACAGACAGGCAGGCAGACAGACAGACAGACAGACAGACAGACAGGCAGACAGGCAGACAGACAGACACACAGACAGACCTTCATCTCACTCTGAACCCCAGTTACTGACAAGCACAGAAACACAATTAAATTATTGATTAAATAATATTACAATATTTAAAAAAAAACTTGTTAGTTCTAAGTGACTAGATGAAGTTTAAAAACAAATGAAATACATTTTTACACACACACACACACACACACACACACACACACACACACACACACACACACACACACACACACACACCCTCTTACTGTGTTAGTTCTATGGTGGCTCGTATAGAGAAGGTCCAGGCGGTCACATTTTTTTTTTTCAACCTTTATTC
>CM049414.1:26875000-26877500 GCA_026929865.2 Hyperoplus lanceolatus | reverse complement strand
CTATGGCAACATCACTAAGAGAGTGATTATATTAGTACTATGGCAACATCACTAAGAGAGTGATGATATTAGTACTATGGCAACATCACTAAGAGAGTGATTATATTAGTACTATGGCAACATCACTAAGAGAGTGATGATATTAGTACTATGGCAACATCACTAAGAGAGTGATTATATTAGTACTATGGCAACATCACTAAGAGAGTGATGATATTAGTACTACATAGCAACATCACTAAGAGAGTGATTATATTAGTACTACATGGCAACATCACTAAGAGAGTGATGATATTAGTACTATGGCAACATCACTAAGAGAGTGATTATCTTAGTACTATAGCAACATCACTAAGAGAGTGATTATCTTAGTACTATGGCAACATCACTAAGAGAGTGATTATATTAGTACTACATGGCAACATCACTAAGAGAGTGATTATATTAGTACTATGGCAACATCACTAAGAGAGTGATTATATTAGTACTATGGCAACATCACTAAGAGAGTGATTATATTAGTACTACATAGCAACATCACTAAGAGAGTGATTATATTAGTACTATGGCAACATCACTAAGAGAGTGATTATATTAGTACTATGGCAACATCACTAAGAGAGTGATTATATTAGTACTACATAGCAACATTACTAAGAGAGTGATTATATTAGTACTACATGGCAACATTACTAAGAGAGTGATGATATTAGTACTATGGCAACATCACTAAGAGAGTGATTATCTTAGTACTATAGCAACATCACTAAGAGAGTGATTATCTTAGTACTATGGCAACATACTAAGAGAGTTAGCATCACTAAGAGAGTGATTATATTAGTACTACATGGCAACATCACTAAGAGAGTGATTATATTAGTACTTAATAGCAACATCACTAAGAGAGTGATTATATTAGTACTATGGCAACATCACTAAGAGAGTGATTATCTTAGTACTATGGCAACATCACTAAGAGAGTGATGATATTAGTACTATGGCAACATCACTAAGAGAGTGATTATATTAGTACTACATGGCAACATCACTAAGAGAGTGATGATATTAGTACTATGGCAACATCACTAAGAGAGTGATTATATTAGTACTATGGCAACATCACTAAGAGAGTGATTATATTAGTACTATGGCAACATCACTAAGAGAGTGATTATATTAGTACTATGGCAACATCACTAAGAGAGTGATGATATTAGTACTATGGCAACATCACTAAGAGAGTGATGATATTAGTACTATGGCAACATCACTAAGAGAGTGATGATATTAGTACTAATGCAAACTATAACAACTAAGAGAGTGATGATATTAGTACTATGGCAACATCACTAAGAGAGTGATTATATTAGTACTATGGCAACATCACTAAGAGAGTGATTATATTAGTACTATGGCAACATCACTAAGAGAGTGATGATATTAGTACTATGGCAACATCACTAAGAGAGTGATGATATTAGTACTATGGCAACATCACTAAGAGAGTGATTATATTAGTACTATGGCAACATCACTAAGAGAGTGATTATATTAGTACTACATGGCAACATCACTAAGAGAGTGATTATATTAGTACTATGGCAACATCACTAAGAGAGTGATTATATTAGTACTATGGCAACATCACTAAGAGAGTGATTATATTAGTACTACATAGCAACATCACTAAGAGAGTGATTATATTAGTACTACATGGCAACATTACTAAGAGAGTGATGATATTAGTACTATGGCAACATCACTAAGAGAGTGATTATCTTAGTACTATAGCAACATCACTAAGAGAGTGATTATCTTAGTACTATGGCAACATCACTAAGAGAGTGATTATATTAGTACTACATGGCAACATCACTAAGAGAGTGATTATATTAGTACTACATGGCAACATCACTAAGAGAGTGATTATATTAGTACTATGGCAACATCACTAAGAGAGTGATTATCTTAGTACTATGGCAACATCACTAAGAGAGTGATGATATTAGTACTATGGCAACATCACTAAGAGAGTGATTATATTAGTACTACATGGCAACATCACTAAGAGAGTGATGATATTAGTACTACATGGCAACATCACTAAGAGAGTGATTATATTAGTACTATGGCAACATCACTAAGAGAGTGATTATATTAGTACTATGGCAACATCACTAAGAGAGTGATTATATTAGTACTATGGCAACATCACTAAGAGAGTGATGATATTAGTACTATGGCAACATCACTAAGAGAGTGATGATATTAGTACTATGGCAACATCACTAAGAGAGTGATTATATTAGTACTACATAGCAACACTACTAAGAGAGTGATGATATTAGTACTATGGCAACATCACTAAGAGAGTGATGATATTAGTACTATGGCAACATCACTAAGAGAGTGATTATATTAGTACTATGGCAACATCACTAAGAGAGTGATTATATTAGTACTATGGCAACATCACTAAGAGAGTGATGATATTAGTACT
>CM049414.1:26860000-26865000 GCA_026929865.2 Hyperoplus lanceolatus | reverse complement strand
AATTTGCCTACTGTTTTCAGAGAAACCTAAACTGCAGTGAACATGTGTGTGAGTGAAAACCTGGCTCCATCTCCAGGCTCTTACCTTGAGCACAATCTTCCCCGAGGTCTGTGGGTCTGTGGCCTGATAGACCGTCGCAAACGCCCCCTGGCCCAGGACACAGTCCACACGCACAGACGCTTTGCCTAAGGGATAATAAATAAACTGTCTAATGAGTTTTTTTTTCCCTTTCTGATTTTCAATAACAAGATACAAGGTGTTCATTACTTAAAGGTGCAGTGTGTAATATGACATCATCAAGAAAGTTATAGAAAGTTCTAGAATGCAACGCTCCCTGGGTAACCCCAACCCTTTAGAATAATAACAGAAGCTACAGTGGCCTTCAAGGACAAGAACAATTCTAAATTCTAAACAATGCACCTGATGACATTCCAAAAACATGGACGCCTCCATAAGACTTGCCTGCTCAATGTACAAAATGTAATATTAATATTTGTAATTCTCCGCTCAGGAGGATAATTCAGATTATTGGCAGAGGTGATTTTACACCAATGAGGACCACATTTATGAATGAGGATATTGATTTTAGCTAATAAATTACTCAAAATGTTACACAGTGCCCCTTTTAAAGGTGGAGTCAGTGATTCTGGAGAACGCTTGTTGGAAAAAAATCAGTGAATATCTACCACCCGTCTGTACTGTGTTAATAAAAAAGCCTCGGCTCTGTAAACGGGCATGCTTCAGCTACGATGTGCCTCCTTTGTTACGAGGTTACAGAGCCTGGGCTGTGTATCAACACTGTATTTATTTTCATTGCAGACACAGTACAAACAGTTAGTGGATCAAGAGGAGATATTCACGCACTTCTCCAGAATCTCTGACCTCACCTTTAAAGTGAACGTATCCCCCAAAATTTCAACTATTCCCCTTAGAAAAACACACACTAACACACACACATAGCGCGCACGCACACACACAGACACACACACACACACACACACAGAGAAAGAGACACACACACACACACACACACACAGAGAGGCAGAGAGAGAAAGAGAGACACAGACACAGAGAGAGAGAAAGAGAGACACACACACACACACACACACACAGAGGCAGAGAGAGAAAGAGAGACACACACAGACACAGAGAGAGAGAGAGAGAGACACACACACACACACACACACACACACACACACCCCCCTCCTCTACTCACCCATACTGAGTGTGGTCTTGGGAGATATGTTGGGCACGCTGCATTGCCAGGTCACACACTGCGGGTTAGCTGTTAGCGGCGGCGTCAGCCTAGCTAGCAGCTCCGCGATGACGTCATCATCCCAAGGGTCCGACACATAGTTCATCTCCGCGGCAACACCATCATTCCGACTCGGCGACGCGTTCATGGACACGTCGAAATGATCGTTCTCGTTGGAACCTGGAACCCTGTAAAAGATATTTGATCTATTATGTACAATGATGTCGAGAAACAAAAAACAACAATACATACACAATATACAATGCAAATACATCAAATACACAACAAGCTGGTAAAGAGAAACATTTTAGACAGAGGTGCAGAGTGGCTGGAAATAAAATTAAATGGGTAAAAGTACAATACGGCCTAATTAAAACAGTTACAGTTAGAGTTTGGCAGATTTAAGACAGTATGTTTAAATTGGTTTACGACCCTGTCTCTGAAAAGCGCTATATAAACACATCTTACGTACGTGTTGGTTTTATCCGGGCTTGTGAACATTGGTTCGTCATTGTCGTTTTCATCATAGACACAGAACGGTGTTTGCGGCTGTGTGTGTGTCTGTGCCGGACTCATGGGCACACACACACTCCTGTCCGCACACACACTCCTGTCCGCACACACACTCCTGTCCGCACACACACTCCTGTTGACTTTCTGTAGCAGTCGGGGAGTGAGAAAGGCGTCCAGGTCCGGCTCATGTAGAGTCATCTCGGGGCTTTGGAAGGCCAGCCAGTCGAGTTTGGGAGGCTCGGGGCTCATCGGGACGTCACTGGTGAATGTGTGGGTTAGTTTTTCTTCTGGCCTGTAAAAGGGTTAAAGGGTACATACAGCTTGAGTAGGAGTCACAATGAAAGAACTTTTCAACATTTAGAGGAATACTTCACCCCTACAGAACCAGCGTTCTATCATTATAAAATCGCTATTATAATATAATGAATGAGGTTTTTCTTCCCTCAGTCTTCCCTTGGCCCAGCTCTCCTGTTAATCCTAACCCTACATTTTACTATGTAGGGTTAGACAGTGAGACCATAAAACACTCTTTCTGCCTTTTCTCAGGCTAGGATGAACTGATTTCTAACATTGTTTGCACATTTATACTACATAGGATCTACAGAGTTCAATACACCTTCATATTCACACCGGTGAAGTAGGGCTTTAAGTTCTTAACTTTTTCCAGGACCGAGAAGTTTTAAATATATATGGAGTAAGCAATTTGAGAGAATGTCCGTTGTCAAATTCAGTGAAGTACAGACAGGTAGTGGTAGCCTGGCTCCGCCCGCCCGCCTACTTCCGGCCAAATGTTATTTTCCCTTCAGTAGTCAGTCTGGGTGTACAGCCCATTTCCCAGTTTTGCTGGAGATTCGACAGCCGGTCCAATCAGCGAACAGAGCGAGTGGCTGAGAACGATGACGTCGAAGTCGCGCTCCAGTTTCAGTTGCCAGAAGCCGGCTCATGACACACGTGACGACCAAACGTTATGCGATCGGTTGGCTAATCCAGAGTGGCACTGGGCAGATCCAATAGTTTTAAACTTTAACAGACACCCGCCTCCATGAGTGAACGTTTGCCAATTACAGCACTGCCAGACCTTCTGTACAAATGAAATGAAGTAAGATGGTCTGGTAGCACCAGGCTAGGGTAGTGGATCATGAGGAGATATTCACTGACTTTAACAAATCACTGACTCCACCTTTGAAAAACACAACATTTTAAAATGACTTCCAAGCTGCCCATTTTTTCAGCTATTATACACTAAATTAAACGTACGGATACTTATTGATTTTATAATTATTTTCTACCAAGTCTGCTATGAAAAAAATCCCAAAATTCTACACACTGCAGGTCTTAAAACAACAAAATTTTAAACTATTTTCCAAGCTCTATTTCCTCACCCTGTGTGTTCGTCCAGGTCTTCCATGATGGTGAAACCTTCAGTCTTGGGTCTGGTGTCGATGGTTTGATCCCTGAATGACAGAGCGCCTTTGGGAAGCGGCTGCACCATAGTGACGCATGAGGCGGTGATCATGGAGGTGGAAGGGGCAGGAAGGCACAAGTCTTCCCCCACGATGGTGCCCTGTGCCTGGGATGAAGGCGCCAGCTGACTGACCCCCGTGAGCTGGAGCTTTTCATCGGATGGGCTTTGTTCTATGATCGGGCTGAAAGGAAAGACATCGGTTTAGAATGGTATACAGAGAACCTCCACCCTGGTTTAAATCAAACGCTTCCTGGCGCATGTCACTGTTCTCAGCCACTCCTTCTGTTAGCTGATTGGACCGGTTCAAATCTGGGTGGAGAATACCGGCGAATATACCGCGGAACCAAACTGAAAAGTGAGCGGAAGTAGGTCGGCGGGCGGTGCCAGGCTAACTTTTCACCCCACTTTCGAACGAATATTTGAATTTCGAATAAAAAGTGACAGCCCTAATATCTACGTCTACGTTTTCATGGAAACGTTTTCAACATAATACGCAAAAGACATATATTTACAATCTGGCCGATAACTGACACAAGAAGAGTGCCACGTTCCAAACTTGCCAGCTGACTGACCCCCGTGTCCTGGAGCTTATCATCGGACGGGCTTTGTTCTGTGATCGGGCTGAAAGGACAGAGGTGATATTTATATTTGGTTACAAATCATTTTTTGTCACTTTCCATCAACAAAAAAATGTACTGGAATTCTGCTAGATGCCACCTCAGTGGTAAATGGACCCCACTTTTGTTATATAGCGCTTGTAGTGGGAAATATTGCATATGATATATCTCTGGACTCAGATATTGGAATGCTTACTTAACCATTGTTTATATAGACTTATAAGTGTAATTGGATATATTGCATGTTGTTTGTAACTCTAAAAACTGAAATGTAGATTCCGCAATTACTCTGTCTGCTCTTCCATTGTCCTATGCTCAAACTCCTCCTATGGTTAAGTTATGTACAATTACTCTGTCTGCCTGTCGGAAAGCAATGTGTTTAAGTATCCCTCTCTTCAATGAAACGGGGCTCACTCTTGCAAACGCAATCCCCTGTGTTTGGATTAGTGGCCTCTCCGCGGAGATCCTTGCTGTCTGATTGAAATAAAACCTGATGCTACTATTAACGTATTACTGTTGCTTAATTTTCCTATTACACGCTTTTCCCTTGTTTTTCTCAGAACTGAAGCGCCTTACATTGTTTGGTACACATTCACCCACACACACTCATACACCGATAGCAGCAGCAGCTACCACGCAGGGTGCAAGCTAACTATCAGGAGACATTTAGGGTTCAGTGTCTCTTTGCCCAGGGGCACTTGGACATGTGGCGGGGAGACGGGGGATCGAACCACCGACCCTGTAACCCAGTGGACGACCGAACCGCCCTACGCACGTCACCACAGCTGACACCTGAGCAGAACAAGCAGGTGAAGACAGTGCGTTACCTGAGTTTTTTGATCGTCTGCCGTCTGGTGAAAGCCTCGTCATCAACCTCAGTGACGTCACAGGTATTCTCTGGAGAGAAAAAATAAATAAAATAAAAACATTCTCAAATCTGAAAATGGTCAAAGTAAAAACAATTTGAACTTTTGCAAATGTAAAACGACAATATCTTTAATGTGGATTTATAAATATGCCGATAACTCCTTTCAGATGCTTTACTATCGTGAAACTAACTCCCCAGACAGACAGATAGACAGACAGACAGACAGACAGACGGACGGACAGATAGACAGACAGACAGACAGACAGACAGACAGACTTACTA